>BQNB010013671.1:0-18057 GCA_026074375.1 Tanacetum coccineum
TGAACCTAAGTTTATGTATGGTACGGGATCAAAGGTTGTGCTTGGTTTGATATATATATTTCTCATTGGTCCAATTGGTTATAATAATAGAAAACTTTATAGTTTATGAGGCAATGATTTTTCTTTGTTTGACACATGAATTTACACGGTGGCTTTTGTATACTGACGAAGAGAATGCCACGATGGTTTTAAGTCCATGGGAGTAAGCCCTAAACTATATGGGGTGTTTGGGATTGCTTTTAACATTGTTATTATAAATAATATATGATTATTGTGTTAAGAGTGATTTGATGTCAAATTGGTTTGGTCATGTGATCATTAGATAATCAGCTTTAATGTTGCGTATTAAGAATTGAATTCTTGGCATTTACTATTTTAACGTTCAGGTCGTTAATTGGTCACATACACACGTGAAATGTGAACCCATTGATATTTGTTGCAAGTAAGCTGATTGTTTTTATGAAATGGGTCAGAACTTGACCCGTATAAATGGTATCGAATTTTTGCTATTGTTTGAAACCAACAACATTCATGTTTGCTACTACAGTGATAAGTCAAGTAAACTTGGTAGGCTCAACAAAATAAACAGCAAACACACATTTTTATGCTTTGAAAAGGCCTTGGTAGATTAAATCAAATTTGGGGTGGGTCAAAATACTCAAGAGTAATCCTCAAAGAGAAGGCGTGTTCTGGTCGAATCAAATTTGGGGTGGGTCAAAATACTCAAAGTAATGCTCAAGGACCTTCGTTGTATAGAAACTAATCATGTTCATTTTTTGCAGAACCACTTTCAATTTAGGGAAGAAAAGTTAATGCTTCAGGAACAACAGATGGGTGTGTCTAGGTCCTCTAAACTTTGAATCAAGTATTTTTTTTTTGAACGGCATTTTAAATAAAAACTAGTAAGGAGCTAGAAAAAGATTACAAAATAATGGAACTCGGATTTTCCATCCAAGTGTTCCAATCAAAAATTGAGCTACAACGACTAGAGCACCAATGAAAAGACAAGCGAATAATATCGTCAAAAAGGAGATCTAAACGAGGGAAGTTGATCCCAAATAAAACTTGATTGCGAAACTTCCAAAACCCATCAAGAAATGTAACAAACGTCTTCAAACACATCATTGAGCCGCTTGGAAACTCTGAGATTTTTGAACCAAAGAAGTCAATCCTCATATGAGTGAAAGTCTTGATACTCTAATTCCCACCAATGAACAAACTTTGAATCAAGTATTAGTATTTCGGATTGTGCAATCAGTTATTGGCACTCAATTTAACTTTATTGGAACTAAAAATTCTTATAAACTATAGTACGTGTGTTTCTGGATATTCAAGCCTTCAAATGCCATTGTTTCTTTCAATTTTGTATGTGTTTGCCTATTCCTTTAAGAAAAAGCTATATATCAACTTCAACTGAAAAAACTTGGCCACATTATACATACGATTGAAAATCATAACCAAACGAAAAAGGAAGCTCTATAATAAAAATCATGTTATATAAAATGCACCGCGGCAAAGCGTGGGTACCAAAAACTTGTTTATGTACATGTGTCGTCTCTGTGTATATATATACTCTGATGTTGATTTTATTAATTAATATATATACAAACAAAATTATTCACATGCTACAAAACTTGTTGAGCGTATTGCGTATTAACGAGTTGGTAACCAATGAATGTGATACCGTGGAAAAATAAATTTTGATGCTTACGTTTGAATGACTTATTTACTTCGATCGTATTTGATTATCTAAGTGCGGCTCCTTAGTTGTTAATGTTTAAAGTATTAAAATCAATTCGCACATCGTGAAAATCCATTTTATGTATAGCTTTTTGAGATAATTGTCAATTTGGGCCTTTTAATTTTTAATTAACATAAATTTTAGGGATATAACGAAATGGGAGTTAGTGTATTATAGAATAGTGAGAAAAAACATTTTAAAATAATCTGCTAGTTAAAATTAAGTTGACCGCTCTATTTGTGTGCTTAGAAAAATGACTAGAATACACTACGATTGAAAAAAAACCCTATTTTAGTGTCTATTTTAGTGCATAGTTACCCGATTTATGAATACACCACTGATATAAATCGTAATTTATGTGGCTCTATGGTTAACTTTGGGAATTATGACAAAGTGTTTAGGGAGTCAGCGCTTAGGGTAATTTTCTGGTGGATTACTTGGTATTGGGAGGAATTCTTTTTTTTCAAGAAAGTTATGTTACGATATCGGATTGTTGTAGCCATTTATGGAACGAAGTGGATCCCTAGTAAAATTTTGCTTCTTTGTTAGTGTCTATTTCGCCAACTCAGCGAACCTTCTCTTGAGACGGGTAGTTGTTTAGGGGGATTATTTTTGATTTTTGTTGGGACGTGGAATGAGAGGCTATATTTAATGGGCGACTATAACGAAGTGCGTTCCAATTGTTAAAGACGAGGTACGTGTTTAATGGGTGCGACTATACGAATCCATCATTAATTAGCAAAGGAGACGTGGCGTTTTTAGATGAATTTTATGTGATTTTAATTAATGTTCAAGGTCTTGGTAACAAGACCAAAAAGGAGTGGGTTAAGGAGTTATCTATTAAAAATAAACTTAATTTTATAGCGATTCAAGAAAACGTAGTTGGAGAAGGTTTCGGTACTGTCTCACGTATGGATGTGAAGAGATTTTATGTGGGTACTTGAATTTATGACTACGTGTTTAGTGATGACGGGTGGTAATTCTGTGGAATTTCTTGTGTATTTGGGATGAATCTTTTTTATAGAAAAGATGTTGTTCGACTCTGTTTCGTTGGAGGCCATTTATTGGGACGTGGATCCTAGTAAATAACGAAGCTTCATTGTGTTGTGTCTATTTACGCCCCAAGCAACCTTCTTTGAGAGGGTGCTTTGGGTAATATTATGTACTGATTTTGTTGGGGACGTTGGAATGGAGAAGGCTATTATTAATATGGGCGACTATAACGAGTGCCGTATCCAATGTTTGAAAGACGGGTACGTTTTTACTGTTAATAACGCTAGCTTTTTTAATCAAATTTCTTTTCTTCTTTCTGAGTTAGGGGATATTAAAATTGGGAGGGTGACAAGTTTACTTGGTCACACCTGGGCGGAAAAAAAGAGTAATTGGTTAGCGTTCCTTGTTTTTGGTTGGTATTCTTACTATTTTCCTCCTCCATTTAGGAGGTTTTTATGTTGGAGCCGGCATTATTTCGGACATCGTTCGATTTTGTTTATGTGAAAGTTTAAAGTGGGATTTGGACCGATTCCATTTCATGGTTCTATCTTTCGTGGTGCAAATTATCTCGTTGTTTTGATGATTTATGGTGGAACAGAGACTTGGAGCGCCTTGGCTTATTCGGACAATAATAAATGATGCTGGTTTAAACATGAAGTTTACAAGAGACTCAAAAAATGTTTCAGGATGTGGTAGTTAACGATATGAATATTCAGAGTGCAGGTTCTAAGAACTCCATTGTTTCTGAGCTTCGTGATACTTGATAAGAACGTTGTCTTGGATCAAGATTTGGGCCTATTTGATTCGTTGATTTTTAGGGACAAGACTTAATGAGGTGTAAAACCTGAATGATCTATTGGATGATGGAGATATGGATTTCGTCCAGGGGGGGGAAAAAAAGCAAAAAGTCTGATGGGCGAGTGAAGGTGATGAGAACTCGAAGTATTTTTCATGGAGATTCTTTAAACAAGAAACGGTCTAATCTAGCCATCGTGGTGTGTTTGTTGTTGGTACGTGGTGCTAACGTAGATCCTATTTAGTGAGAATGCTTTTAAAGTCACTATGAAGCTGTTTTTTTCCTTTTTAATATAAGCCCCCAAGGCTAGATTGAAACTCATTTCTCTTGTTCCGAAATCGGTTATTACAGACGGTTACCGACTTTGAGGTCTATGTGTCTCATGTTGAGATTAGATTGGCTGTGTGGATTGTGGAGTCATAAGTCAACGTGGCTCCTGGACGGGTTCACTTTGAATTCTTTGAAAATTGTGGAAGGTTTATTGGTCGGATTTTTGTGTGGAAGCAGTTGAGCATTTCTTTAAACATGGGCTGTTTCTCTAGGGTTGTAATTTCTTTTATTGTCTTAATCCCAAAAAGTCCTGGATGCAAAATTCGTAAGCGATTATTCGCCTATTGTTTAATAGGGTGTTGTATTTTATAAGTTGTCAGACTAAGATTGTGGGCAAGGCCGGGTTGGCTATGGTTATAGCGGCCTTGGTGTCTAACATTAATCCGCGTTTGTTGCTGGAAGACCATAATCTGGATGGTTCCTTTCATTCTTAACGGAAGTGTTGATTGGTGTAAAGGATGATAAAAGATAGCGTTGTTTTTTAAACGTTGTTTTTTTGCTAAGGATTTATGAGTACTGAGTTCGTTGGGAGCTTCTTGCTTGAAGTCCTTGGGCTTTTGGATTCGGTTTTCGACTGGCTGTAGTTGCGTATGCGGTTATTTTCTGCTTTTGCTTAGGCTTTCGATTATAGTTAATTGGAAAGTCAGTTTTGACAAGTCTTCATTATTTACATCGGGGTCTTAAACACAATGGTGTCCAGCTATTCGCACTTTTCTTTTTATTCTTGTTAGGTAAGATTTGCATTGATCTCGTTTGTAAAGAAGTTGATGAAGATGTGTTTAAAGGCATTCATTTACACGGGGTCTTAGGCTTTATCTCATTTATTTTATGCGGATGACGCCTTTTTTATGGGCGATATGCGTTTGATAATAATTTGTGTGGTATTTTCAAGATTCTTAAAAAATGTTTCGCTATCTCGAGTCGGGATTACTGATTAATATTTCTTAGACGCCAAATTTGGAGTGTGGCGGGTTCTCGCGGTTCTAGAGTTGAGGTGTTATGGCTTCTTCTTTAGGTAGTGCACGATTATGGAAAACAAGTTCGTTATCTTGGTGGTTATGGTGGGGGCTCGGGATGACTCGTCATAAGGCTTGGATGATGATAATTTTAAAGTTCAATAGCGTTTGTTCTAATTGGAAAAGCTCGAAGAACGCACTCTCTGATGGTGGTAGGTTACTTTGTTTAAAATCAGTTCTCGGTTGATATCCTTATTAATTGATCATTTATTAAGGCTTCTCTATAGGCGTAGCTTAATGGTTATATGGAGTCAATTACGTTAGTAGACTCTTTTAAAGGTGCCAGCATGGTGGAGAGAAAAAATTTCTGGATTGCTTGGGATAAGGTGTTAGCTGCGGAAAGAAGAAAGGGGGTCTTGGGGTTTCGAGTTATTACGGCTCTTAAATCGACGCGCTCTCTTAAAGTGGTTTGGGCTGTTTCAGTTTTCGCAAGTTGATTCTTGTGGTTTCGTGATGTTATCCAGAGCTGGTTCATGGGATAAGAGTGATCTCTTTCAGTTGTTATGGTTTTCCATTTGGTGGTTGATTTTTGGAAGGAAGTTCAATGACTTATGTCTTCTGGATTTGATTTCTTGGTCAGTTTTGCTCTAAACGTAATCGGGAGGATGGTCAATCTACTAGTGTTTTTGGAAAGATGACTTGGATGGGGGTTATTCGCCTTGTGTGAGTTGTGGTCCGCGTTTGTTTGGCCCTTGTTTCTGCTCCCAATATTGTGTGGCGGTAAGATGGACTGGCCCCCTGGGGAAATACGTCTTTCGGAGATCAGTTAGAGAAAGGGGCGTCGATCGAACAGCAATAGAATATCTCAGATTTTAGTTCGTTTTGAATCAGTGGTTCTTTGTCAACGTCTAGATGATCGTTAGGTATTTCTCCCACTTCTCTCAACAGTGACGTGTGAATTTAGTGTGAAAGTTACTCGTTCTTGCTATTGATGATTGGTGCTTCCTCCTGTCTCATTCTGAGCGATACCTGGTGGGCGGATTAAGTTATTTCTCCTCATTAAGAGTAATGTTTTTATTTGTGGCGAGCTCGTCGGGGGTGTTTGCTACTACTAGATACAATTTTTGGGTCCAAAAAGGGTGTTATTTTGAGTCACTTCTTGCCCGGTTGGTTTTTCGGAGATGAAGAGGATCATGTCCATCATTCTGTTATTTCGATGTTTCTCTATCTCAGGAGGTTTTGCAATGTGTTTTGCCGTTGGTGGAGATCGATTTCCAGCTTGTGGCGTTCGTTCTCTGATGGGGAACGAGGTGGTTACTCTTCTATTCGTCTTCGGGTTCAGTTAAGGTTTTTCAAATTTGACAAAAATCCATTTTATGTATAGCTTTTTGAGATAATTGTCAATTTGGGCCTTTTAATTTTTAATTAACATAAATTTTAGGGATATAACGAAATGGGAGTTAGTGTATTATAGAATAGTGAGAAAAAATTTAAATCGGCTAGAAAATAAAGTTGACCGCCTTTTTGTGCAAGAAAAAAGTAGAATACCTCGAATGAAAAAAAACCCTAGTTTTAGTGCCTTTTTGTGTCATTTACCCGAATGAATACACCACATGAATAAATCAATGGTTTACACTTATTCCATTTGTTGTTTTTAGGTTGGGCATAGTAATCAGCAGCGACTCCAGTGACCTTTCATTTTTTTTTCCGCTTTAGCTTTTTTTTTCTTTTGCGACTTACGACTTACCTTTTAGGCACAATAAAATAACCAATATTTTTTTTACAATTTTAAAAATTAAAATTTGTTAATAAAAAATCATTACATAATAATTCAAATACTTTTAAAAAAACATTACAATAAAAATTAAAAACTTAAATTAAAATTCATTATTATGTTTTTGGTTAATTAAAGGCATCTCAATTTATGTTCAAACATCACAATCTTTCAAAATTCTCCAACACAGCTCCAATGTAAAGGCATAGCCGTACTGCGTTTCATATTCCGCTAACACGTTTTGAAACACAGCGAGGTTACATGACCCGTTCTCGTCCATCCGTTGGACACTATCATAAACAACACTAAATGGAGCAATTCTAGGACGAATCGAATTTTTCCATTTGGTGATGATGGCATTGTATCCTCGGGTCTTCTCCCCCATTTAGTTCTCAAAGTAAGCAACAACCTCCGATTAAAACCCCTTCATCATTGCGTCTCTTCTGGTTTCCGACACGTCACACCAAGCTTTATACAACGCGACCTCTTCCGTTGTTGTTCATGCGCGGTTATCAATCGTCTTAGCCTTTCGATGATGTTTTAAAACGAAAGCTGAACCGTTAGACATTGTAAATAATATGAAAAGTATAATAGAAAAGTAGTTTTAATTTGTGTATAAAATGGTAAAATGATTGAGGTATTTATAGGGTAAAGAGTTTAACTTTAAAAACATTAAACATATTCTTTTTAATATTGCAACAGTACACATTTTTGTTTGTTTGTGGAGTGAAATAACCGGTCGAGCTAACGATGGGTTTCTTTTTTTGGAGCCGACCGGTCGACAACGACCGACTGATTGCAGTGGCGGTCACTGGGTCAGCAGTGGGGCGATCGGGTCGGTCGACCGACCACTACGCCCAACTTTAGATGAAGAGTAACTTTTTAGTATAGTGTTTTTTAAAACCGTATTAAATTTCACGATTTTTCGCTTATGAGCGACACATTGAGGATATATAAATGGCATCTTGTGTCATAACTAATGCAAATCTCCCATTACAAATTTATTGTGTCTGTTTGTTAGCCATTTTTGTTGTTTAGCCGGAGTTGTGAACTTGTGATAATCAAAATTGGATGCACACCAGAAAATGGTGTGACATGGACTCTTTTCCCATGTGATTTGTTGCATCTACGAATATTCGAAACAAATATCTTATATATACGTGAAATGAATATGTTGTTGATCTCCTAAATTTAGATAACAAGTATGTCAACAACCACGTTAGTTTCAGAAAATACATAGAAAGAAGGTTGTTAGTACAAAAAAATGTTATGAGTTGAAAGAACGGATCTAAAAGGTTATTGGGCTGGGCCAATGGAAGTGGTCTTGTACTAAATCAAATGATGATGATGATTTCCTGCACAAGTAAAGATAAACCGTTAGTCTTATCGTAGGGACGGACCTCACGATTAAACTCCGACGTAAGAGTAAGTATTCATGATTTGTCAGAGAATGTAAAAGTATGTATGTGTATAGAATGTGGTCAGAAAATCATACCTCGTGAGGTGTCAGAGTACTCATTTTTATAGGTGAGCAAAATATTAGGTTTTTCTAATATTTCGCTTATTTCTGTTAGTAGGCCGAAGTGGGACCCTTATCGGACAAGGGTCCGCAGTAATCGTGTTTTACGGACGTGGGTTCCCTTCCGCGGATGTTGCTTGGTTCGCGGAAGGCCTATCACGTCCGTCTTATTTCTCCCAGGTCGTGCCAGCACGGGACTGGGCTTAGCTTTGGCCTATTGTGCTTTGCGATTGTTCTTGTTGCGGCTTGGGCTCCTTGGTGTTATTATGTAAATGACCCTGGCCCTTGAGGCTCCTGTCTACAAAGTTATTATACGTCATCAAGTCCCCCCCAGTATAATGTGTATTTTGCCGTGCCGATTGGTATTGAGTGCGATAGATTACTCACTTGACTCAGGTTCCGGTACTCCTTGTATTTTTTGCCGTTCCTCGGTGCATTGTCTTTTCGCCGACGTTACCGCTTGCCACTTGTTAGGGGGGGGCCGTGTGGTGGGGGTGACGTGGTCTCTTCGTGGCCTTTCACCTTCTGACTGATTTGACTGGTTAGTCCAACTGCTTAACTGTCATCACTATCTTTTACTTTTCATCTTGGGTCGGTTGATTCGGTGGTCATTGCCACGTGGAAGCATCGGGGGAGGACTTGATATTTAATAATATCGGTGGGTTTTTATAAATAGTCGGTGGAGGGTTTTACTGTTTCCTTTTTCATCTTCTCTATACTGTTAATACCTTTGTTCAAATTTTCTTCAAGCTCTCAAATTCTGTACTTTTTGTTGCCCCGTTCCAAAGAATTTTAAGCTTTTGTGCCCCGTTTCGAAGAATTTTAAGCTTTCAGGTTAGGCATCGATCTTTGTTTACTTTATCATGGGCAGTATTACAGATATAAAGTCTGTTCTTACTCTAAAAGCTCTAAAACTTTTTTGTGAAACGTATCATATTCCTGATGAAGTTCATCCACAATTACCTAGCCCTAACCAAACAATTCATGAAATGCCTACCGGTAAGATAGGTGTATACACCAGATTCTTCGAGTATGTCAATTTTCGTTTATCACTTTCCACTTTCCTTGTTAACGCGCTCAGGCATTATCGTATCCATATATCCCAATTATCTGTTATTGGTGCGGCCAAAGTATCTCATTTTGAGATCCTTTGCCGTGTTCACGGTTTTGAACCAACGGTTAGGTTATTCCGTTGTTTTTATGTTAATTCCAAAAATAAAGGCTGGGTGTCGTTTAGTAAACGCCAGGGGAATGATGCCGTGTGTTATACCAAACCGTTAGACTGATTGAAAAGTTAGAATGATCGTTTCTTCTGGGTCGACGCTTTCGCTTGTCCTATCTCCTTTCCGTGGAACACTAGCAAAAGTGCGTCAAATGACCCTTTTCCCAAGCCTTCCCAATATAACGCGGAACATTATGCTACCCTAGTTGCGTATCCAGCTCCTTTCCATAAATATCCGGAACCTTTCATTTGCTTCATAGGAATTAGTCGTAATTATACTTTGGATGAAGATACTTACCCCCAGTTTCTGCGTGATAACGATGAGGGTAGGTGCTTATTGTTATAACTTACTTGTGTTTTTCGTTTCTATTATTTTTTCTAACCGCTTTATTCTTTTCTCTTTTTGTGTAGAAATGGATTTGCTCTCTTTTATCCGAACTGCCGATCCCACAAAGGTGAAGGTTGGTAAGAGGCAGCGTGCGGAGGGTGAACCAAAGTTGTTGGATACCACTGTGGGACGTGTTGTTTCGCTTTTACCGGTTGCCCCCGCTTGTGCCTCAAGCGAGCTAGAAGCAAGTGTTGAGAAGCTTTTTGACGAAGGAGGTAGCGGTAGTCACGCGGAGCGGGATAATTCTGTGAGTGGTGGGCATGGTGTTGATATTCCGCAAGTTAGTGTAACTACGGAGATTGTTGCTGCAGACGCGGCTCCTGTGCAACTAAAGCGTCAAAGGAAAAGGAAAACGGTTGTTTCTGATGCTGGTGAACCTTCACACCCTCCTAAGAAGTTAAGGGAAGATCACGGAACTTCAACTGGACCATCTGTTGCTGGTAAATCTAAGTCCGCACTCTAAAGATTACTTGCTGGAGCTGTGTTGAATCCAGAGGTTGGGGTTGCGGCCTTACCTACCTTACTCTTTATTACTTCTTCTTTGTCTGTGACACCAGAGCGAGAGGATGGGAATCAATCTGACTTCATGGATGGGGCTAATCTTCGAACCATTACTGCTCCTCCAATGTTCGTTATTTCCTCAGACTCTTCTCATCATTCCGGTGCAAATATTGCGGAAGCTGAGGTTGATTCTTTTGCCAGGCCTTTCGTTCCACTGATGACAATGGAGACTACCGTTACCTCCACGGCTGACCCGACTACAACTACTAAGGAAAGATTTGTTGGGCCTTCTATTTTTGGTGGTGGTTCTTCTTCTGGGGCTGAGCATATTGTAGGTGGCTTCTCTGGCCTTACTGGTAGTGACTTCATTGTTGGTGGTATCCGTACCGTTGTTAGTCCTGACACGGATCTTCAGAAGGTGTACATACCCCCAATAGAGTGTCACTAATGGTTCTTGCTTAGATGATGGTCGTACTTGTCGCGAGATGGTGGATGAGTTTGCTCCTCCTAAGTTTTTTGCTTCGATCCGTAGGATGAAACACGACCAGCTTTTCACGGAATTTAATGTAGGAGCTGCTCGCCAAATGTCACTTAGTGCTGAAGTGAGAATGCGTGCTGAGTTTAATATTAGAGAAAAAAGGAGATTGTGTTCTCTTGTGGAGGAGAAAGATTCGTTACTGAAGGCTAGGGATGAGGAGATTAAAAGTCTAAAAGCGCAGTTGCTTGTGAAGGAAACGGAAGCCACGGAGGCCATCCATCTCCGTGCTGAAGCTTCTAAATTCAAAGTTGTTGAGAAATCTCTCCAGGATGAGATAAAGTCTTTGAAGGAGCGCAATAATGCCCTTGAGAAGGAGAAGGGTGTGTTGGATGTGAAAGTAGCAGATCTTGCAGCTACGGTGAAAGTCAGAGAGCAAGAGGCTGCTGATTCGGATGCTATGGTCACAACTATTAAGTTACAGGCTGACAGGCTTGCTGATCAGGTATATGTCTTTATACTTAAGTTTTTCCTTTCTTTTTATTTATTTTCTTATCTTCATATTTCTGCATAATCTGCAGGTGCGTGAGCTGGAAACTTCTTCTGCCGGACTTCAGGAAAAAGTTGCGGTGTATGAGAATTGTATAAGTCAGCTTGAGAAGTTCCAGGATTAACAGATGGCGGTTGTGCATGAGAAATTTAACAAGCTGGATGCTGACTTTATTGAAATGTGTCTTCACTTAGAGGAAAGGTTATATCCACATCCGTTGACTACCATTGCTGGGCGTAGGTGGCTTCTTACCTATGGCATGCAGCTTGTTGTGTTTAAGTTTCTTAACTCTCCGGAGTATCTTTCTGCCCTTGGGGCGGCTATCAGCAAGGCTATTGAGAAAGGCATGCAAAATGGGTTAGCTGCCGGAATTACTCATGGCCAGGAAGGTAGAGTTCTTACAGATGTTGCTGCGTTTAATCCTTCCGCGGAGGATGATTTCACTTCCGCTTTGCAAGAGGTCCAGAATGTGAACTTATCATTGCTTGCTGAGCTGCAGTCCAACAAAGATGCAAGTGTCGAAGTTGTAATAGACCTTCTCCGTTTAGATGAAGCTCTTGCGGAAAGGTTGGGTTTGAACGATTCACAGCCTCATGTTGACCAGCTAATGGTTCCTGTTCATCATTCGCCAAACCAAACTGTCGTTGGTGCCAGAGCCTTATCACTTTCTCTAGATGTTTCCCATGGCCGAGTTCAGGGGATTAGAGAAAACATTGCTAACAACAGACCAGCTCTTCGTGACGTTTTTGTTTCATTCTCTGAGCCTTTGTCTGCTGCTGCTTTGGAAGGCACGGGAGGTACTTCTAGTGTTGCTCCTGATACTACTACTGCTTTATCTGTTACCCTTGCTTCCGTAAGAACTATCCCGCCTATTTCGATGGATGATTACGAAATTGCACATGCGGAGGATCAAGGAAATGCTGGTGCGGATGTTGATCCTTTTCCGAATGTTGATGATGCGGAGCTGATCATTTCTTAGTGGTTTGCTATAATGCCTGGACTTGGTCGTATGTGACCTTTTTGTTGTAGCCCCTGTATGTTTGTACAATTTATTCTAAGTGTTTTATCCGTTATATGTTGCGGTCACTTTGGACCTTTTTGTGTGCGGCAACTCATACTTGTATGCTTTTTGAATGTCGTAGTACTTAACCATGACTTTGCTATCTCTTTTAATATGATGATATTTTTATTTTGATAGTCTTTATTTGAATATTTGTGGGTTATTCTCCCTGCTATCTTTGGATATCACTATTGTGCACTTGTGATGATAGGCTTAGTGAAACGTTCGTGGAACATTTTTTTTGGTATTGGGCTTTCAATGCCTCTTATATACTTTTGAGTGAATTGTTAGGTTACTCATCCTTTTGTTATACAGAGTAACATTAATTGGGTCGTGCCCTATTGCGTGCGCGTCTTAATCACAAATCTAATAATTTTTCAAAGTAAATAACAAGAATTTAAGGTAAAGGTTATGAAGGTAGCTAGGCTCCACTTTTTATTTAAGAAAACATTACAATGCATAAAGAAGATAGATTAGACTGCATTACCCCCACTGCGGAGTCCGCATGGTGGGTTGCTTACATTTGATGAACGTAACACTTCTTAAGGTTGTTGATATTCCAAGTCCGCGAGAGCTGCTTCCCGTCACGACCTCTTAACTTGTATGCGCCCTTTTCCAAGTGCTTCCGTGACCTCATATGGTCCTTCCCATTTTGGTCCTAGCTTCCCTATGTCCTCCGCACGGCTTGCATCATTGTTGCGGTATACCAAGTCTCCTGGTTTAAAGCTTATACTGCGGACTTTGGAGTTGTAATACCTTTCTATCTTTGCTTTGCTTTTTTGCTTTTCGAATTGCTGCTTGCTCTCTTCGCTCATCCAGTAGGTCAAGGTTGATTTTCAGGGCTTCATTGTTTTGTACCAAGTCTACTTCCGCTGTCCTTAGTGTGGGCATGCCGATTTCTGCTGGGATGACGGCTTCCGTTCCGTATGTTAACGAGAATGAGGTGTCTCCATTACTAAATTTAATCATTGTGCGGTGTGCCCATATGACATGGGGAAGTTCTTCCATCCAGTTTTTGCTCCTTTCATCCAACCTAGCCTTTATCCCTTCTCCAAGACTACGATTTGCCCTTTCCACTAAGCCATTGGTTTGTGGATGTTTAACAGAAGCAAAGTGTTGGCGGATACATAATTTTTCGCACCAGTCCTTGAACGGATTGTCTTGGAATTGTTTTCCATTATCCGAGATGATTTCTCCTGGGAGTCCAAATCTACAAACGATGTTATCCCACACGAATTTTTTGATTTGGTTGCCAGTGATGGTCGCCACTGGTTTTGCTTAAGTAGTCAATAGATACGATCAGAAATTTGACTTTCCCAGGCCCTTCCGGAAAAGGTCCAGCGATATCAATACCCCACTTATAGAATGGCCATGGAGATGTGATTGGGTTTAGCTTTTGCTGAGGACTTCTTGGGATAGGCTTGTGAACTTGGCAGTCCTGGCATGCCCTTATCAACTTTCTTGCGTCCTCGTGCATGGTTGGCCAATAATAACCAATCCGCAAGGCTTTCGCCACGACGGATCGTGTACCAGCATGCATGCTACAAGACCCTTCATGTATCTCTCTTAGAACATAATTGGCTTGGAGTGGCCCTACACATCGCAACCATAGTCCTAAGAAATATTTTTTGTAGAGTGTCCCGTTTATTATAGAGAACCGCCACGACTTGCGTTTTACTGCTCTCGCTTTTTTCACTTCTGCTGGCAATGTTCCGTCCATGAGGTACTTGAAGATGGGAGTCATCCATGTATCCCCTTCTTCTTCTACTACTGCCAACACTTCCACTGTACTTATCGACTTTTCCTTTAGTTCCTCCACCAACACTTGTTTACTCAAGTGCGCAAAGCTTGTTGATGCTATTTTGCTTAAGGCATCCTCCTTTTTATTTTCGCTTCTGGGAACCTGTTTGATTGAGAATGCTTTGAAATTGTTGATGAATGTTTTTACCTTCTCCAAATATCAAACCATGTCATTTTCTTTTGCGACATATGTTCCATTCACTTGATTGGCCACCAGTCGTGAATCAACATTTGCTTGGAGGTTTTTTACACCCATTTGCTCCGCGATCTTTAGTCCGGCTATCAAAGCTTCATATTCCGCTTCGTTGTTTGTTGCATCAAACCTGAATCTTAAAGCGTAAGTAAACTCCATCCCTTCCGGGTTTTTGAGTATTAGTCCTGCCCCAGAACCGTCTGTGCAAGATGATCCGTCCGTAAACAAGATCCATGGTTCGGGGAGTTCCTCTTCTTCTCCCATTAGAGTATCTGGAGATTCCTCCTCTGGTCGTTCGACTATAAAGTCTGCCAATATCTGCCCTTTGACCGATACTCTGGGTCTGTAATGTATTGCGTACTCTCCCAATTCAATGCTTCATTTTTGTAGCCTTCCTGCTACTTCTGGTCTCGATAATACCAGTTGTATTGGTTGGTCCGTGATGACTATGATTGGGTGTGCCTGGAAGTACCTCTTTAGGCATTTACTGGCATGAACTAAAGCCAACACTAATTTTTTCCATAGACGTGTAGTTTACTTCCGGACCCCTTAACGCTCTGCTGACAAAGTATATAGGCATTTGCTTAGCTTCCCGTTCTGTCATCAGGACTGCACTTATCATTTCTTTTGCTGCCGCCCCACCCCCCCCCCCCCAGATAGACGATAAGCTCTTCTTTTTCCATTGGTGCGACTAACATGGGAAGTTCGGCAATAAGTTGCTTCATTTGCTTGAATGCTTCTTCCGCTTTCGTAGTCTAATAAAAATCGCTTTTACTCGTGCATTTTTTCAAATTTTTGAAGAATGGTAATGATTTCTCTGCTGATTTGGCTAAAAATCGGTTCACACTTGCGAGCTTTCCATTTAACTTTTGCACATCCTTCAAGCATTTCGGGGACGGAAGGCTTAGAACAGCGTCTACTTTGTCTGGACATACTTTCAGCCCCCTGGTACTAACTTTGTACCCTAAAAACATTCCTTCTGCTATTCCAAAGGTGCACTTCTTAGGGTTCAGCTTCATGTTAATTTCTCTTAGAGTTTGGAACGTTTCCTCCATATCTCTGACTATTTCATCCTCTGTGCGGCTTTTGATAACAAGGTCGTCTACATATACTTCGAGGTTTCTACCAATCTGCTTATGGCATGCTTTATCCACCAAACGATGGTAGGTGGCTCTGACATTTCGCAGGCCAAAAGGCATCTTTGTATACCAAAATATTCCTTGGTTTATGATGAAAACTGTTTTTTCCTTATTTCTTTTGCCATTTGTATTTGGTGATAGCCTTTGTATGCATCCAAGAAGCATTTGAAAGGGAATCCACACAGGGATTCTACCTTCCAGTCTATTTCCGGTAGCGGATAACCGTCTTTTGGGCATGCTTTGTTTAAGTCTTTAAAGTCTACACACATCCTCCAACTGTTGTCGTGCTTCCTTACCATTACTGGATTGGACAACCAGTCGTGGTAGTGTACTTCCCTCATGATTCCTGCTTCTACTAACTTTCCTACCTCTTCTTGTATTGCCTGATTTCTGTCAGCCGCTTACCCCCTTTTCTTTTGTCTAACCGGAGAGCATCCCTTCCGTACATTTAAACGGTGCTCCGCGATGTGCCTTGGGACGCCAGTCATGTCCGCAGGCTTCCAGGCAAAAACATCTAAGTTTTGTTGAAGCAGGCTGCACAACTTGTTGCGACCTTCTTCTGTGAGAGTGGATCCGATCATTATAGTTTGTTCCAGATACTCTGGGTTAATTGCCACTTTGATCCTTTCTTCCACCGTTGATTTGTTGGTCGGGAGGGTTTTTTCAGTTCCGGAGATGATTGCGCACTCAAGTGGCACTAACCTGCAGCTTTTTAAAGTAATTACCCCTCCTTCTACATGGATCTTTAGCATTTCGTGAACTGTTGAAGGAACCGCTTGTAATTTCCTAACCCATGGTCTTCCAATAATTCTATTGTACGGGGATGGTGACCTTACAACTACAAAATTCATCAAAGCTGAAGCAGAATGCTTTTCATCTCCAATTGTTACCAGTAGTTGTATTTGTCCTATCGGCCATATTATTTCACCGTTGAATCCAATCAAAGGGGTAGTGGCTGGTATCAATTGTCTTTTGATTTCCGGACGGAGTCTGCTAAAGCAATGCTCATACAAAATTTTTGAAGCTGATCCGCCGTCTACGTACATACGGTGCACGCAGTGGCCTCCTATTTCCGCCTCGATGATCATTGGGCCTTCTGTCCCTTCATCTTCCCCCAATGGTGGAAAAGAGATTTCTGAATTAGGAGAGAAACTCTGCGTAATTCTTTGCCTAGCCACCCTTTCCCAGGGCTGAACCATTAGAATAGCCATTGCTTTATCCTTCCCAGCAGTTTCTCCTTTCTTTGTCACTTTAGGTTGCTCCTTTCTATTGTTTTGTTTGATCTCTTTAACCAAGTGTGACAACTTTCCTGCTTTGAGCATTTCTTCAATCTGTTTCCTCAGGTGCATACATTCGTCTGTGTTATGCCCTACTTCTCCATGGAACTCGCAAAATTTGTTAGCATTTCTTTTTTCTACCGAGGTTGTCATTGGTGGCGGAGCTTTAAATTTTTCTTTATCTAAAGCAAAAATTTCTTTGGGGGTTTTTGTAAGTAGTGCAAAACGATCTTGCTTCCTTTGTGACCTTTGTTGGTTCCGGAAGCTTCCTTTTTTGAAATTTTGCTTTTGATTAGCTTCCTGCTGTTTCCATGACAGGAATGACTTCTTCCGTTCACGATTAAAGGCGGCCACTTCTCCTCGGAGAAATGCTGTAGTTACCCCCATCATTTCGTCTACTGACTTTGGGATTTTGTCATGTAGTCGCTTGATTAGCTCAGGATTGGTGATCCCGTGCATGAATTCGGAGATTTTCATACATTCCGGAGCTCCCTTTACGTCCCTACACTCAAGTTTATACCTCCGTACAAACTCTTCCGTAGACTCCCCGTCCCTACACTCAAGTTTATACCTCCGTACAAACTCTTCCGTAGACTCCCCGTCTCTCTGCCTCATGTTATGGATTTCGACCGGGTCCTTAATGCATTTCTTCTGCTGGAGGTAGTTTTCTAAGAATGCTTTCTTTAAGTCATCATAACTGTCAATTGTTTATTTGGGAAGGTCGTCGAACCATACTCTGGCATTCCCAGTAAGTGTAGAATTGTGACACCATGTTGGCATTGCCCATTGATCCATCTCCGAACACGTATACGTAATATATAGTATAAGGATAAGACAATTATAGTATAGTAAGTATTTTCCGTCGGGTTCAAGAAACAAACTTTTAACCAAAGTTGTCTCAAAAAACTCCCGGGTCGTTTTCCCTCGACGAAGTGGGAATTGAGAATCGATTAAGTCCGTGATCGCGCATTTTGAATGGTTTTAAAGATTTTTGATTTGGTTTTCTAAGTCCTACTAAATAAAAATAAAAAGTAAATAAATGCACGAAAACAAGTAAGCAAGTAACGATGATTAAACATGAAAGCATAAAGACGTTAACGGGAAGAAAATGCGACAATTAAGAAAATACATCAAATTTAAACCCTACGAAAGTAAATCTATTTTTTATAAATCCTAAATGACAAAAAAAAAATTGATTATTTTTCTATTTTTTATAATTTTTTAAAGTTTTTAATAAAGAAAAATGATTTAAAAATAGAAAAGTTAATTCTAAAAATCTGGAATAATGAGACAAATTTTCTAAAAATATGAATTAAAAATAAGCTCGAAGAATAAGTCTTAAT
>BQNB010013671.1:21120-32323 GCA_026074375.1 Tanacetum coccineum
CATAGGAGGGCGGGTATCGGAACCGGCCGCTTGAATATCATCTGAATTACTAGACATGGTTGATTACTTAGATTATGATAAACTTTGGATCAGTACAATGATTAGTGATTGTATGTTAAAAGTGATGATTGTTTGTTGGATTAGGTGATATGTTGTTTGATTGTGATTTGGTTTGGTTGAATTAATGTTAACTTAATGTTGATAATGAAACTTAGGCAAAAAGCAGTGAAGTTTTGTCAAAAGGCAATGAAGAATATTGAGATTTGATCAAAACGCAATGAAGTTTTGTCAAAAGGCAATGAAGAATATTGAGATTTGATCAAAACGCAATGAAGTTTTGTCAAAACGCAGTGAAGAATTGTCAAAACGCAATGAAGAATCTTGAGATTTGATCAAAACGCAACCAATTAAAAATTTGGGCAGAGTCTCCCCTAGTCAAAACGCAACGAAAGTCTTCAAAACGCAACCTGTAGTCAAAACGCAATCACCAAAACGCAACCTTAAGGTCAAAACGCAACGACCAAAACGCAATGTACTTTCTTCACCAAAACGCAACGAAGAATGTCTCAGAAGGTCAAAACGCAACGACGAACATACGAACTTTTTCACCTAAAAACACCTAAAAATCACCCTTTTGAACGTTTTCACTTGGTTTCTTTTGCACAACTTGGTCCTAGAAGGTTATAACAACTATAAAAACACTAACTTTAACATCACAAACATGAGAATCAAAGAGTGTCAAGAATAAGACCATAAACCTTCAAAAACCAAACTTTTGATCTAAACTAACCAAGGAAACGCACACATAATCTAGCTAATCATCCCATGTGCTCTGATACCAATTGTAGTATACATGATATCATAACACAAGCAAGAGATGATGGGTTGGCTACTTAATCTTAGAGAGAGAAAGTGATATTTCTAGAGAGAGAAAGTGCAAGACTAAGTATTATCATAAAATGAACAACCAACCCCTTCCCATGGCTAGAATGGGGGTTTATATACATGTGTTTATAAGCTCTATGGGCTTGGGTATGGGCCTAACACTTGGGTAAAAGACCCGGCCCAATACCGAAAGTTATTCGCTTACTTTCTGACTACGAGCTTTGCTATACTAAACAATACACGGGGGTGACCGAGTCTTTTTCATAATCCTAACAGAAAGCAATACATTATGTCACACATGCATAAGTTGTAAGTTGTAAATTAGAAAAATCATAAAAATGGAAAAAGTTGTGAAAAATGGGAAAATATGGTGTTTTAAAGCTTGTGATTTCTTAACTCTCCCCACAAAAGTCTTTGCTACTTTTCAAAGATTTAGTTTGGGGAGGTTTTGAGGTATTTAGTTTTAGAGCATATAACATTGCGTGAGGACATGACAATCACTTAGTTTGGGGAATTTTGATATGTGAGAAATCACATATCTTTTGTATATCAAAAGTGACCTTTAAATGATCAAAATGTGCAAAAATATGCTTGTATTTGTGTATTTTGTTGTTTGTGAATGTGTAGGTACGGATATTGCAAAAATCACAAGAAAACGGTCAAAACCGGGCAAACACGAACACGGGAATGGAAAGAGTGCACAAGAGCCGAAAGTTTCTAGCAAAAGGTCATCAAAAGTCAACCCTTGGTCAACAATGGTCAACTCACAAAAGACCAAAACCCTCAAAATACCCAAAAGAGCCTTATTGTTAAATTCATTTTCACTAAAAATCCTAAAACAATAACACCGTTAGTCCTTAACCATCAAGGGACTAACGGTCGTTAACCCTTTATAACAAAATCCCTTAAATCCCAAGCCCAAGCCCAAATAATAAACCTGTGGCCCATTTCTTTTTTATAAAATCCCAAGTCAACAACCTGTTTCCCGAGTCAAACACAAATTATATAACAAATAGGGGGCGGGAAAAACAGTTTTTACTGTTCACCGTCTCCCCCAATCAATTAATCACCAAAATTAACCCTCGTTTAAGTACAATTAACCCTTCTAGATGATTATGACGCAAGCAATGACGAATTTGGATTGCCAGGTTGGCAATCCCAAGGCCAATCATTGGCTAATGGGACGTGTAAGGCTTTGGACGGCTATGATCAATGAGGAGGAGGGCAAATCATGAATTAAGGGTTGAGATTAGAAGCAAGGGGAGCATCTAAGGGCCTGGAAGCTTCACTCTTGGCCTATAAAAGGAGCCTTTCACTCACAGTTAAAAAGGGGAGGAGTAGTTTTCTTAGTGTAGCTTGTAGTTTATTTTAGCTTAATTTCATGTAATTTCAGCTTATTGCTTTTAGATAAATGTACTTTTCTTTTCATTTAAGCTTGTAATCAGTCTTTCAATATTAATAAAAGTATGTTTACTTAATGTTCAATTATCAAAGTGTGTTTTCATTTAATAGCATTATGAATTAATAAGCTCTTTAATGATTTGTTAAATCTCAATAAGCTGTCATTTTTAATTAACAAGCTAGTATAAACTTAGTTAAGCTTTTAGCTTAACTAAGCTTATTAAGACTCAAATCACCCAAAATATACCACAGCTTATAAAATGGAAGGGAAGCCAGACTCGGATGGGCTTCCAGGACCCCACCAGCTTATCTTAGGATAAGCTAGAGCTTATTGATAGCTCAAAAGAGCATTTATAAGCCTTGTTTTGTGCAAAGGCAATTGTAAGTTTCCTATTTACATTTTCTAGCTTATTTCTGAATTTTAGCTTATAATTGCTTATTACTTGCTTACTTCTGTTTAGATTAGCTTAATTATGCTTATTTCAGTAGTTTAATGCTTAATATGCTTTATTATTAGCTTAGATCTTCATTTACTCTTCATTTTTATAAAACTGTTTAAAAAATCCATAAAAATTAGCATAGATTAGTAGCTTATTAATTCTGCTTATTTAGCTGCTTAATTTTGTTCATTAGGCTTATTTTTAGCTTGTTATTATCTGGTATTTGACTTCTAAGCTCTAAATCTCAATTACATATGTTAAGTATGAAATTGGATAATTTAAAGGGGTGTTTGGTTTATGACAGCATTAACTTAAGTTAATGCTGTCAAAGCCATTTGGTCTTTTAAACCAAATTCAAATCTTACATTTAGGGTATGTGATTAAGTTTTAAGGTTTTAATTAGGTAATTTTAGCTTAAATCAAGGTTGTGAATTGGTTAAGTGAATCTGAGTTCATATACTCAGATCCATAAGCTTTTGATCTTTGATTGTTTCTAGTAGGAATCTTCAGTGTAATTGCTCTTATTTTTGTTAGTATAGACTGTTAGAACAAAGTTTTTAGGCCTGCATTTATAAGTTTAAAGCTTAGGTCATTTTTTTAGTGTCATCTACATCACAAGGAAACAGTCAAGTATTCTTTATCAAGCATTAAAATCAGAATGTAAAAAAAGAATTAGACTCTAAATCTTGATTTGGCAAGTAGCTTGTATGTCATTATTTAATCTTTTATTCAGCTTATTTTTCAAAATTAGTTAAAAAATAAAACAATTAAGTCTTGCTGGTTTTTTGCCTTAAAATCACAATTCCTTCTTTAAAAAAAACCAAAAGTAAACATCAGCATGTACTGAGTACGATACCATTTCACTACTTTTCTTTGACCATATAGTTATTTTCAAATGTCTGTTGTTTCCAGTGTTCTAGTAGCTTTGGCCACTTTTAGAGTAGGTGTAGGGCTTATAGCCATAAGGATCCATTAGCTTATCTTAAAATAAGCTCAAAGTTGCCCTTAAGGCCTGTTTGGTTAGCAGTTTATACCAAAGTGCTTATTTGTGATTTTTAGCTTATTGCATTAAGTTTTTGTTTAATTTCTGTCTTAACTAGCTTATTAGGTTAAAAGTAAGTTGTTTGTAGCTTATTTAGTCTAGGATTCAGCTTATTTTAGCTTTTCAAAGAAAAACCAAAAACATCAAAAAACAACATAGGTAGCTTCTTTCATTATGCGATAATTCAGTGCTTATTTGAATTTCAAAATGCTTTTTGTTTATTGTTTCAAGTAGCTTATAGGCAAGGTTTTAAGTAGATATAAGTTAGATTGCCATAAGGAACTGTTTGCTTATTACAAAATAAGCTCAAAGTTTGCTATCTGTCTGTTTAGTATGAAGTTTTACTAATAAGTGCTTATTTGAATTTTCAGACTTATGGCTTTATCCATTCTTGCTTTATTACTAGCGATAAAATATCAAAGAAAAGGTTAGTTTTTAAGTTAGATGTAGCTTATTTTTAGCTTATCTTATTGTTTTTAAAGGCTTATTTAGTTTTGTAAAAAAGTACAAAAAACGAAGGTTGTCTTAAGTATTCGTCATGATTTTTAAGAACTGTCACAGCAGTATTAAGTGATTAGAAAAAGTTGTCTTTTCACAAAAATACGAGCTTATTAGTAAGCTGTTTTACATCTTTGTCTATTTAGGTTTTTTGCAAAAAAATTAACAAGGTGAAACCAAGGAAGTCCGGGGTGAGGCTAGACAATACGAACCCCCTGCCGCAAACTAGTCTCTCCTTATTTGTATAACACTCAACACACACACAACAACAAACAAACGAACCCCTCACCACTGCGCCTTTTGGACTTTTACTTTCTACATAGTGCACTTAATAATCTTTTATCCCTTTTTTGAATGTTTAGTATAATAAGCAATTCGATTGCACTTTTTAACTGTTCACATGTCTTATTTAGTATAGCTATTATAAGGATATCCATTTTCTTTGCATCTTGCTTATTCATAAACTAATTTTTATAAAAAATTTAGATTTTTAGCTTAAAGATTTATATTTATTCGTGAAAATAATTTATTGTTTAAAAACTTTAAGAAAATCAATAAAAATAGAAAAAATAATCAAAAAATACTTCTCTTTTTTATAAAATTTTTCTTTTTCAGTATTCTAATGCTTAGGTTGAAGATTTGTACTTTCTTAGTGATAATATAATTATGAGAAAGTTCACTTATTTAAAGACGGGGTTTTCATATCCGTTCTCTATATTTTTGTTATTTGTTATTTTTTTATTTTTTCTTCATTTTTAACTTAACTCCTCTCGGTTAAGAATGTCCTTATCTATTTACTTTTATATAGTCATTTAGGAATTAAAAAAGTTTATGAAAAGCATTAGTATTAAATTTAGTTTCAATTCTTATTTGTCGTTTCTTTAATCAACCGTTATTTGTTTTTAATAGCTTAGTCGTTGATTATCTGCTTTCTTTAATTGTTTTTTAATTGGTAAATTAGAAAATTATCAAAAAAGTTTAGAACAATTCAAGTCATTGTCCCCCAAGATAAAAAACGAGGTCTCCAATTTCAATAAGTCATTTGGACAACGACAACCACGCGGTAATCACTATACCGGTTAAAAAGAAAAAAAAAAAAAAACTTGTAGTATTATTGTGTAAACATTTTACTGTTAAATCTTTGGTCCTAAGATTCTTTAGTAAATTTCTTGTATAACCTTAATATAATACTATAAATAAACTATACATCATATTTTCTTGGGGCCGTGCCAATGAGATCTGTGATTAAGATTCTTTCGTTTTGCAGTTTGTTCGATCGAGATTTGGAGAGAACCTTATCTTCTTCGAAAGTTGCCTTATTGAATAAAAACAAAAATACAAAACAAATAAAAATATAAAAAAGTAAGAAAAAATATTTTTCATTTTCTTATTTAGTATAATGTAGAATAGAAATTAATAAATACAGAATAAAATACAAAAATATTTGCTCTTCCGGATTTTTTGATTTTTCTTGTGAATTTGTGAATATAAGAAATAAATTTACCAAGTTGGTAAAACAACACCAACATATAATACTTTCCAACTGAAGTAAAATATACCATCAATAACAGTTCCCGAACTAAGATTCTAAATCTACCGTTTGTGTCACTTACGAAAAAGGAGGCGCACCTCTTTTTGTAAAATTTCTTATTAACTTAAGAGAGTTACCAAGTTTTTGATTATTCGGTATAAAGCAAAAATATTTTTTTTCTCATTTCCTTTTATCATTTTTGCAAGTGTCAGTGCTCAACTAGAATTCTAAATTTCAAAATATTTCGAACACGTAACCATTCCGATACGTCGAAATAGAGGACGTGCTCCAAACATAGTCGAACCCGAGCTTCGTACTATCGTTGAAGTTGCACCAATGGCGGAACGTACCATGGAAGAGCTACTCCGTGCACCCACGAAAGGGTATGGAGAAGCTATCGTTTTACTGAAAATTAATGCGGATCATTTTGAGATTAAAACAAATTTGTTACAACTATTCAAGCTAACTCGTTTCCTACGGACTTATAAGAAGGGAAAATCCCCACCGCTCATATTAGATAGTTTTCAAGAATGAGTTACCGTCGACTTTACGATTTAGGGATGTACCGAATGATGTTATTAAGCTTAAAGTTTTATATTTTTTGTGAATTAATTCAGTTAAAAACTTTAAAAAATCATAAAAAATTAGAAAAAATAATCAAAAAAATAATTTTCTTTTTTATAAAATTTTCTTTTATCATATTCTAGGCTTAGGTTGAAATTTACTTTCTTTAGGTTACATATTTCTAAAGTTCCACTTATTTTAAAAGAACGGGTCACATTCATATCCGTTCTCGTTTCCTTTCGTTTTTAATCTTAAATCACCTCGTCGGATTTAAGATATTTCCTAGGCATTTTACTTTAATAGTCCATTTAGTATTCTCAGAAAAATTTAGAAAAGCATTTAGGATTAAAATTTAGTTCAATTGCTTATTTGTCTTTTTCTTTAATTACCGTTATTTGTTTTTACCTTCTTTCCATGAGGTAAATCCACCAGTGTCTAAACATTCAGTAGTTTGATCTGGAGAAGCTCTTCCTGCATAGCTTCTACCCAAATTTCATCATCCAAAGCCTGAGTTACCTTCTTTGGTTCCATCTGGGAGAGAAAACAAACAAACAATTTTGGAAATCTTTATGATTTGTTCTTCTCTGCTTGTTTATGAAAGTTATTAATCCTGCTTCATTCTGCTTGTGCATTCTTCTTGTCTGTACAGCAGAGTCCACCTCTCTAATAATTTGTGCTTTAGGATGATCCTTATGGATTCTGGTTTTAGGAATAGGACTCACACTTATGTTTATTTCCATGTTGCTGAGGTCAGCCTTTGCACCCACATATTCATCATCATATGCACTTCCAAATATACCAGTATCCTGAAGATCAGCAGTATCCTCTAAATCAGGCATGAAAGGATCAAACAAACTTTCATACACATTCCTTTGTTCTTTTGCTTTTCTAGGATCCACAGTAGTAAAAGATGAACTAACAATATTAACTGGTGAACTAACATTATTAAGTCTGTTAGTGCTGTCAGTGTTAGTTGCCTCCCCTGGGTCATTCATGTCACCTTCTTTTGCTGAATCCTTAACTTCATTCTTCTTTCCAGCATCATCTTTAGGTGAGGACTCATTCTTCTCGGAATTTGAAGGAATGATTTCTTAGAGTCTTACTATATATATAAATATAAATATAAATACTTATATAAATATATAATACAATATAGTAAGAAGGAAATAATCAATGAAATCCGGAAGCAGTATAGAGGTGTGTTCCCGGGTCGTTTATCCCCGACGAGGCTGGACTTGAAAATCGGTACAGTCGGAAAGTTGGAAATTGAATGATATTAATGATTAAGGGGATTAGAAAGCTAAATTATCTACTAATATGCAAAAACGATTAAGAAAAACCTAAAAATTATGAAATAAAACTAAAAAAACGAGAGCAAGAGCCCCGAACAAGGGGTCAAAAACCTAAATTCTTAAAAATTAACCCTACAAAGATTTTTTTACTTCTAATCTACTCTATGTGACTAAAAACGAAGAATAAAAAAGACTAGACTAAAAACGGAGCTAAAACGAGCTCAAAAATGAGAAAACAAAAAACGGGGTCGAAACCCGTTCTTTAAAAAGTAAAATTTTGCAAAAATGACCCTACGAAAGATTTTCTATTTTTCCTAAGTGAAGACTGATAAAATAAAATTTTCTAAAAAAGAAAAATATTTTTTTGATTTTTATTTAATTTATTATAATTAAAAAACAGTTTAAAAGAAAATAAATGATAAAAAATATCAAACGATTATAAAAAATTCTGAAAAAATACAGAAAAATGGATTAAGGTGTCCTGGTTCTATTAAAAATAAGAGTTAGAAAATTGGGCTTATAAATAAGCCGGAATAAGCTGAAAAGGGGCTGAAGGCATAATGGGCTAAAAAGCCTATATAGGATTAATAATGCAACTCACTACCGGATGAGCTATTGTAGCACAGCGGTAGTGAGTATGTTATAAAAGTGTTGGTTGATGGGGTTGAGGTCCCGAGTTCGAGTCTTGCTCACTCGGGGCCTCCCCTAATCCCAACACTTTTATTTCTCATTTTTTTTACAACTTTTTGAAAAAGCTAAAAATAAGCAACTTTAAAAAAGGAAATTTTTTTGTAACTTACAAATAAGCACGAAATAAGCTAAAAGAAAGGGGCAGTTTGCTAATTTTATACTAAGACTAAAAAGTGCTTAACTGTTAGGCAGTTTAAGCTCTAGTAAGCTTATGGAAAATGGAAATAAGCTACAATAAGCAATAAGCTATTCCTAAAGAGCAAAATAGAGCAAAAATAAGCATTGACAATAAGCTAAAGAAAGAAAACAGCTAGAAAGGGATAAACACTTAAAATTTTTACACTAAGAATCAAATAAGCTCAAATAAGCTTAAGACAAATCCAAATAAGCTATAACAAGCTTAAACTAACCTAATAAGCTAATGCAGCAACAAATAAGCAGAATCAAACAGACAAATAAGCTGGAAAACCTAAATAAGCTATGGGGTTAAACTGCATGCAAAACAGGCCCTAGGGTCACTTTTGGCTTAAAAATAAGCACTCTAAAGGGACTTTTAGGCTTAGTGCTTGCTAGGGCTTATACAATAGCTTATGGCCTTTCTAGAAATGCAAAAATAATGAAGGATGCATCACAAATAATCAACAAAAATAAGCTGCAAAGTTGGCTTTTAGCACCAGGGGAGCTTTGTTGGTTTTAAAAGGACAAAAAGCAAGCTTAAAAATAAGCTGGCAAATAAGCTTGAAAATCAAAATAGAGTTAAAACAGATGGATACAAGCTTGAAAGGAGCTTGTGCTCAACTTTTCACAAGCTAAAAACAGTTTTTAAAATCTGAAATTTTGAGTTGAAAAATGACAGTTTGAAACCAAAGTAACTTGGTGAAAACTTTGACAGTTTTTAAAAAGACACAAGGTGACCAAAAAGGACTCAATACCACTGCTTTTGACACTTAAAAACAAACACAAACAAAGACTCAAAAACTGTTTTTAAAGAACCTAACCAAATAAGCTCCTTGGACTGTTTTTGACTAACAGTTTCAAAGGAGCTTTTTAGAAAATCCTTAAAATCAAATTTTAACTTCAAAACTTTTTCAAAAACTGATTAAAAATGCTTAAAAAGGTTTGTACAAGGTTAGCAAATTGACCCACTAGGTTTTAAACTCAACTGACCCACTTTAAGGTGTTATGCCAAACACCCCTTAAAGGTTTGAAAACACAATTTTTAAGCTATTTAACAAAGATTTAAAGAAGGAAACTTAAAGACAGATAATAAGCAAAGACAAATAAGCATAAAAACACATAAATAAGCACGAATAAGCAGCAAATAAGCAAAATAAGAATGAGCAGATTCAAGAGCAAGAAAAGGCAGTTTTGACTTAAAACTTAAACAAAGGATATAATAAGCCAACAACAAAGACAATGAGCACTAAACAAACATGAATAAGCACATTAAAGACAAATAAGCAGAAATAAGCACTTGATAAGCAAATGAATAGTAAAAAGTGCAAAAAATTTAAAAAAGTGACTTACAAAAGTCCAATGCTTATGGCAGTTGATATAAGCTTTCCAAAAGCTTAAAAACCAAACCTAAATGCTTCCATAAGCTCTAAACCCAATAAGCCATCCTTGTCAAACCTTGCTTCAATGCTTCTTTGATAGATACTTTTTTTTTGATTTTTCTTTATAATTTTTTTTTTCTTAAGTATTTAACATTTTAAAGAAAAACAGATTATATGAGCTTATAAGAGAGTTTATGAGAGATTTTAAAACATAGTAAAGACTTGATATCAAAAGAGCTTAAAACAGATTTTTAGAAACAAACTTAAATTTCATTAACTTCAAAACATTACAATATTAAAATTTACACTATTAAAAGCTGATAAAAACTACTAAGTTAAAAACACTACTAAAAAACTAGATGCCCAATGGCTACAAGAGGTCCTATATTTATACTACTCGTAGGAAGATTCTAGGAGGTGTATCCCTTGTGCTTCTTTGCTGAGGACTTCAAGGCATTGTGTTTCTTGTGTGAGTAGACTGCAATAGTTGATCAAAGCCCTCCATTTTTTCTTTGTGCCCAAGGTAAATGATCTAAACCATTGATCGTTTTAAGCCAATAGTGTCACATAGGATTGCCAAGCTGTCGCTTTGTCTTCAAGTGAGGTGGGGTGAGTGGTGGTTAAGGTTTTTGGCTGTTTATGGCAGGGTTGGGAGCTAGAAGATAGATGAATAGTACTCTGGGTGTTTTTGGCGGGTTGTGGTAGATGATGAACAGTAGTTCAAGTTTCAGGGTGTGAGTTTGTAAAGTTGTCAAGTTTGCCCCCTGAAAGTGTGTGGTGTCATTGCAATACCAGTCCTTGTTATTTACATCGTTGGTCCCTGGAGTTAGGTTGTGGTTTGCATAGTTAGTCCTCAAGGACTAACAATGTTAGTCCTTGAAGGACTAACGGTGTAAGTTTATAAAAGGAGTTGGGCTTAACAGTGTTAAGGGGTTTTATTGTTTGGGCTTTTTGTATGGGCCGGTTATAAGATTTGGACTTTGGGCCTTTTAAAGTCTTCATTAAATATACTAATGGGCTTATCCGGCCTATTAGATGGGTTCGGGTGGGCCCATTAAGTATTCTTCGTTTTCGGCTTCGGGTTTGATCGTTGACTTTCGGGGTTGACTTTTGACTTTGACTTTCTTGGACATTGGCTTCGATTTGACTTTGGCTTTTCCATTCCGTGCTCGGTTTTGTTCGTTTTTGCTTGATTTTTCGTCCTTTTCTCGGATATCCGTTTCTTGCACAAAATAAGTGAAAACATACAAATACAATGTATTTTTGGTATGTTTTGGGTCATTTAAGTCCGATTTTAATGGTGA
>BQNB010013671.1:32395-76693 GCA_026074375.1 Tanacetum coccineum
GTTTGGGAAATGGTTGCCTCCTTGAAATGTGCCTTGATAGCATTGATTGAGTTGGAAGGGTGAGATGAGCATTGGAGATCGATAGTTTGGTAAGAATGAGCAGACGAGACTAGATGGGTCCCTAGTTTCGGGTTCTTAACTGTATCGCTAGGCAGCGTGCCTGTTAATTGATCAGTGATAGCCTTCAACACAGTGTCGATTTTGTTAGTCATCTCGCTTTGCTGTTGTTTAAAATCGGCTTCAAACTTAGATAGTCTAGCGTCTTGAGATGCTATAAATTCGGCAACCAGTCCTTCTATATTTGATTGATTGTTAAAATTTTAAGGACGGTTGTTGAAGGAATGGTTCAGGATCGAACCATTGGGTTGGAACTGGTTAGGTGGGTTTGAAAAATTATTTTGGGAGTTTTGAAGTTGTCTTCACCTTAGGTTTGGGTGACTTCTTCATGACGGGTTATAGGTGTCACCAAGATTGTTTTGCTTGGGATTAAAGGTATACCACTTACCTCCCGCTTCATCGGTACGCGAGGATGCGTATTCAACGAAGGCTTGTTTGGGGTTCTCCATGTAATGACGAGTGTCGTGGGGACCACTGCAGATATCACATGGGGTAGTGATTTTGTTTACTTGAGTAGGTTGTGTCGGAGCAAGATGAGCTTCCATCAAGCGTTGAACTTGATTTTCAAGCTCGATTAGATAGCGGTCGGATGTACTCAGGACATCTTGAGGCAATTGGATTGCCTTGACCCACTTAACAAAATTCCTTGGGTCGTTCCAACTTTCGTTGTCATAGAGGACGAGGTTCTCTAATATTGCCCAGGATTCTTCGGTGTTGAGGTCACGAAGCTTACCACCGGACGATTGGTCAATGGTTCGTCTTGTGATGGGATTAACATGGTCATAAAAAATTTGGACTTGGAGCCAAAGATCGATGCTATGATGAGGGACTTTTTGGAGTAAGTCCTTAAAACGAGTCAATGCTTCGGATAAAGATTCTTTATGATGTTGTTGGAACATCAGGATATCGTTGCGAAGTTTTACGGTCCTTCCCGGTGGAAAGAATTGAGCAAGGAATCAGGTAGTAAGATCCTCCCATGTGAAGATGGGTCCTGCAAGAAGGCGTTCAAGCCAATTGCTAGCTTGATTGTGTAGGGAAAATTGAAATAAACGCAGGCACGTTCTTTCCCTATTTTCACCGTCAAGGTCAAGTGAGTCCACAAGTTTAAGAAAGTCCTTGAGGTGTTGATTTGGATCCTCAAACTAAAGTCCGTGGAATGAGCATCCGTTTTGCACCAACCGGATGGTGTTGGATTGAAGAGGTACCACATTCATCCCTACGGGGAGCTCGATGGTATTCCTATAGCCCTCGTGGCTTGGTTTGGAGTTGTCTTCTAAGGTACGGATAGGATTCTCGTCTCCCATGGTGGTTGACGAGAATAGGTTACGAAACAATTAACACGAAGAAAAGATAGACTACAAGAAAGCTAATGTGCGGGAATTAAATCTTACTTGAAAGGATTCAAGCAAGTAGAACTAAGCTAAACTATGATCAAAACCTAACTATTCCCCAGGCGGCGGCGCCAAAAACTTGATGTGCGGTTGTTGTAGGACTTCTACACGAGAAGTTTTACAACTCCCTAGGTAGTGCACCTAATCGTTGTAGTGTAGTATAGGCAAGACTCGGGGTTGTTTATCGTTCACTCGGGGAATAGGTTGGGAAGGCTTGATCACGGTCTAACAGAATTCTAAAGGTTGAAGGAAGATTACTTTTTCTATTTTTATATTTTACGAAAGCGGGTAAAATCATATATTGGAGAGAGTGGTTTGGTTTTAGCTAATTAAACTAAATGATAATCTAAACTAATGGTGATAACAATGGGATAAAAGATTATTGTGTCTATTTATCATGTATTATCCATAGACGTTTCTCCTATTAATGTTGTGGCCTTGTCACCTTTGTGATGATCTGTGTAACTATTTCCTAAAGCATGAACGAATTACACGAACTTGTGTTACATAGTATGCCGCTAGAGCAACGCACATGCAAGGTAGTATGAAGACTATTACAGGACCCCCCCCCCCCCCGCCCCCACTAGGAGTTTACTAAGTGCCTGTAAAAACATTAAAAGAGGATCAACATATTAGGGGGCAAGGTAGTATAAAGACGCTTACCAAGGTATCCTTTCTACACAATCACGTTTCCCTAGACATATCAACAGCGATTATAGATAGAAAGCTGGTTTTCTAAGACCTAACGTGCACATCCATCACAAGAAGGAACATTACTAAGATCTACATTCTAGGTTGCATACAATCATAAATAACACATAGACATATTGAATGATTTAGTAAACCTTACTTGATTAAAACATGAATTGGAAGGGTACATAGGGTTTTAGGCCCTAACAATATCTCCTACAGTGCTAAACAAACTAGGGTTCGTACCCTCTTTTTATTCTAAAGTTACACACTAAAAACCCTAAATTCGAGTTTGTATATATAAGAAAATCGACTCGACGACGTCGTATTTTAGTCGTGACGCCATCGTAAAATGAATCTTCTAGATCTGCGTTTGAGTCGGTGTGAGCTGATGCCGTCTTGAAATGTGTGACGCCGTCACTTGATGAGTTACGACGACGTCTAGTATAGCATATGACGCCGTCTCCAGGCTTTGTGAGCACAAATCTTCAAGAGTCTTGGTGTTGGTCCGTAGTCTTGTCGGTTTCTTCTCCAAATGAGCGCAAGTCACGTGTAATTCATCCAAATGTCTTCCAAATGAGAAATGCCTGAAAAGGAATGATTAAGTATCTATTTTGGGCATAAACACATGATTTTGGAGGTTAAACGACCCAAAAAAGTGTATAAAATAACACCTCAACATTAAACAACACTTTAAGCATGCTAAATAAAATTTGAGCACATATAGGGAAGAAACACATTCCAAGTGTGCTAAGGGCCATTTATAGGACATATAATGCACACTTAAGTTTGTACATCAGTTAACACACACACTTTAACCACCAAACGAGCAAACTTATACTTAAGGATTAGGCTTCTTGTGAAGATACGAAGGGCCACAATAAAAGAGTTCAAAGGAAGCATAGCAGTGTTCTAATAGCATAAAGTGGCTTATATGATGTATCTAAACACAAACCCACAACTATTCACACAAGATAGACATGTTTCACTTTATTCGAATCACAAAAATCAATGAATCTCTCAAATGGTTAAGATATATTCAAAACTGTTTCATATACATCTAAAACACACCCTAATGAGTAGAACCCCTCAACTAATTTAACAAAAACTACAACTTTTAAATTATGAACCCTAAACCATTTTTAACTAATTTTGAGTGATAAAAGGAGTTTTAAGTTAATTAGTTTTACCTAGATGACGAGGAACAAGTTATGAACGAGTAGGTGTGAATCTTTTGCCTTAAAACCACGTTTGAATTTTTGATTATGAATCGAGCAAAATGTGATAGAGAGAAACGTGTTTGGATATTTGAAAAAAGTGTGTGTGAGAACGAAATGTGTAGAAAATCATTATTAATCGGCCAAGTTTGGATAATTGGCAAGAATGGTCCTTGTGGTTCTATGTCTTTTTTTTATTTTGATTTTATACTTATAACTAAGTTTAATCTATTTATAGAAATGACATCTTTAACCCTTAAGTTTATAACTAGTAATCTAAGTCCTAAATTTTGCCATTTAGTCCCTAAAGATTAAGTCCAATAACATTTTAAGACCAATTGAGTTACAAATACATTAACTCCCCTTTAATTGATAATCCATTATTGATAAACCTTTTTCCATTTTATTCCGCGATGACATTTTAAAAGATCCTTTTTGAAAGAATTTGACTATTTCTCCCCCTCAAATAATGTCCCGTTTTCTATTTAAAGAGGTGTAGACATTGTTTAAGTGATAGAAACTTCTTTTAAAAGTCTTTTCAGATGAGAAACTGATATGTTTAATTATTTTTTTCATAAAAAACAACACCATTAAAAACAATATTTCTCTCGTTTACATAAATAAATGCACTGACACGTACACTTATTTGATATAGGAAGCACGGGTTGTGTTGCAAAGTAAACACAAGACTTTAAATGAATATGAAGTAATTCATTCTCGAAAAAAATTCATTTCCCGTTATGAGGCCAAGTTTTCATTTTGAATTACTTGCTTTTAAATTGAAGACCGAGTTGCTATCTGAAATAATAGCAAGCCATATGAAATATTTTCTATTCGAACTTTATTTATAGCTTTGTGCCATTATTGAATGGCATTTCTAAGGCCGTAAATATTATCGATTCTAGAAAACATGTCATGAAAAATATTTTTGTATTTTTTGATTTTTTAATTTTTAATTTTCTTTTCTGGTTTTATATTTTCATATTTTCTTTTGGAAAAATTTATATTAAATGAAAAATCTTTTTTGGGTTTTTTTGATTTTCATATATAAATATAATACACAGGATATTTCACGAGTTACCACCATTACTCGTCTTCCTCCTCTGTCAGACATTTTAGCGTTTCTAGAGACATGCTTCTCATACCCAGCTTTTCGATCAAGAAGTTGAATCTTTCTCTTGGCAACGGTTTGGTGAAGATGTTAGCCAGTTGATATTCCATCCGAAAAAAGTATAGTTCCACTATTCCATTCTTCACTTGCTCCTTTATAAAATGGCAGCATACATCAATGTGCTTGGCTCTAGAGTGTTGAACGTTGTTGCAGCATAGAGCAATCACACTTTTGTTGTCGCAGTACAGAGGAATCTTATTGAATGTAAACCTGTAGTCTGATAGCTGTGATCGCATCCATAGGATTTGAGCACAACACCCAGATAAGGCAATATATTCAGCCTTTGTACTCGATATCGCAGTGCTCTTTTACTTCTTGAAAGACCAGCTAACAAGTTTATCACCTAAGAATTGAGCGCTTCCTAATGTACTGCGTCTAGTGTCCTGACACCTCGCGTAATCTGCGTCTAATTATGCTGTTAGAGACATATTGATATCCTTCAAGTACCAGAGACCCATGTTAATGGTTCCCTTTAGGTATTAAAAGATCCGCTTAACCGCATTTAAGTGCTTTTTGGTAGGCTTTGCCAGATACCGGGCACATAAGCAGACTGCATAAATAAGGTCAGGCCTACTGAACGTTAGATACATGAGGGATCCAATCATGCCATGGTAAAGTGTAGCATCAAATGGTGTCCCCTATAGATCTTCATCCAGTTTATTCTTTTCCACCATAGGTGTGTCTACAGAATCACTAGTTAGCAAACCATATTTTTTAATAATTTCAGAAGCATATTTTGATTGGTTTAAGAAGATGCATCTGGGACTTTAAGAAATTTGTAATCCTAAAAAGAATCACATCATTGACATCTTGAACTTAGTGGTCATCTGATTAGCAAACTCATTACACAAAGCAGTATTGGATGCAAATATTATATCGTCAACATAAATTTTTACCAGTAATAAGTCGTTTCTTACTTTCCGTGTGAAGAGTGTTGGATCAACTGCACCTTTAGAGAAATGTTGTGAAATGAGGAAACTTGACAGCATGTCGTACCATGCACGTGATGCTTGTTTGAGACCGTAAATGGCCTTTTTGAGCTTGTACACATATGATGGGTATTCCTGATCAACAAATCCTTCTAGTTGAGAAACATATACCTCTTCGTTGAGCTCGTCATTTAGGAAAGCCGTTTTGACGTCCATTTGGAAGATCTTCATATTCCTGTTGGCTTCATTTGCTACAAAGATACAGATAGTCTCTATTCTTATAACCGGTGCAAATGATTCCTAAAAATCGATTCCCTCCTCTTGCTTGAACCCCTGAGTAACTAATCTAGCCTTATTTTTTAGTACCCTGTCAAATTCGTTTGTCTTGGCCTTATAAATCCATTTTAGTTTGATCAACATGACTTTATCTGGACACAGCACCAATTCCCAAACTTGTAATCTTTTAAATTCATGAATTTCTTCTTGCATTGCATCGATCCATAATGGTTCGGTCATTGCTGGTTTGAAGTTCGTTGGTTCTAAAGAAGTTAGAAAGGCATCAAAGTTACACCATATGGCATCAGTTTTGAGTTGCTTTCTGGTGGAGACTAAGCGAGAAGGATCACTGATCACATTTGCTATTGGATGATCCTTAGTCCATCTACCAATAAGTTCAAATGGATAAGGATCACTGATCACATTTGTTAGGAATACAAAAGTATCGGTCACTTCTATTAATATCATTAGATGGCTCGTATAGTAATATTTGGAAACTAGATAGGCTAGATAAGCAAAAGCCCATGGAAAGCCCATGGACCTAAGCCTATAGACTGGCCACTAAGGTGGTATATAAATCCTTTCCATGCCATGGAAAGGGTGTTGGTTGTTTCATTTTCACACATAGTAATACATGTTTTTCTCTTTCACTTTCTCTCACTAGAAACAACCTCTCACTCTCTTTCTCTCTCTAGATTTCTTCATAGTTATTTGTGTGTTTAAAGATTACTTAGATTCTACAACCGGTATCAAGAGCCATGGGGTGATAAGTTTGTTTTTGTGTTCATTTTTCTTTGTTCTATACTCAAAGTACATGGATTTTTTTTGTTTTGAAGCTTTTATTTACACTAAAAGATCTTATACCTAGGTATATTTGATCTAGTATCTTAGGTATACAAGGTGTACAAGCTTAGATCCAATAAATCTTCATTTTTTGTGCAAATTTTTGGTTTAAAAAGTTTATAAGGGTAGAAATCTTGATTTGAAATTTTTTGTTTAAAAAACCATAAAGTTTACGGTTTTAAGGTCCTTATAGGCTTAGTATTACTAGTTGTACAAGAAATTTTGAGTAAAAACGTCAAAAAGTGAGTCTTTTAGTCTTTTGGAAAAGTTAAAGTTCGTTTTTGCAGGAGGCGAATTAAGATTGTTCTTGAAGGCGAATTAGCTCTTCTCTTTGAAGGCGAATTAGCTCTTTTCTTGAAGGTGAATTAGATTTTTTCTTGAAGGCGAATTAACTCTTTTCTTTGGAAGGCGAATTAAGGTTTTTCTTCAAGGCGAATTAAGGTTTTTCTTCAAGGCGAATTAAGTTCTTCTTTGGAAGGAGAATTAAGGTTTTTTTGCAAGGCAAATTAAGTTTTTCTTTGGAAGGCGAATTAAGGTTTTCTCCAAGGTGAATTAATTTTTTTCCAAGGCGAATTAATCCTTTCTCCAAGGCGGATTAATTCTTTTCAAGGCGATTTAATCTTATCTTGTTGAAGGCGAATTAACATTATTTGAATTATACGGTTTATTTCTTGATTTGTAAAATCCCGTGAAACGTTATTTTTCCAGTTTAATCAAGAGTTGTAAAATCCCGTGTAGTTTCAAGACTTAATACACCTAAAAGACATCTTACTTTAACACAATTACTTCTTATCACCGTGAGATAAAAAAGTAATCTTTTCACATAACAACAAAGTAACAATGTCTTCTCTTGCTGAATTCATGATACTCTCTGGTGCTGACAATCGTCTACCAATGTTGGAAAAACACCTGTATGATTCCTGGAAAAGCAAAATGGAAATTTGCATGCAAAACAGAGAGCATGGAAGAATGATACTTGAATCAGTTGAACACGGTCCACTCATTTGGCATACGATTGAAGAAAATGGTTTGACCATGACAAAGAAATATGATGAATTGTCTGCAACTAAGAAAATTCAAGCTGATTGTGATCTCAAGGCAACTAATATCATTATTTAAGGACTACCATCATATGTCTACTCTCTTGTTAATCATCACAGAGTTGCCAATGATCTATGGGAAAGAGTTCAACTACTAATGTAAGGTACTTCATTGACAAAGCAAGAAAGGGAGTGTAAACTGTATGATGCATTTGATAAGTTTGCTCACATCAAGGGGGAATCACTACATCAGTATTACTTGAGATTTACTCAGCTGATCAATGACATGAACATTTACAAAATAAAATTGGAGCAATTTTAAGTCAATACCAAGTTCTTAAACAGTCTTCCACCTGAATAGAGTAAGTTTGTGACTGATGTCAAACTTGTAAGAGATTTGCATACCACCAATTTTGATCAGCTTCATGCATATCTTGAACAACATGAAATCCATGCAAATGAAGTTTGTATTATGCATGAACGCAATAAAGATCCACTTGCACTAGTTGCTAATCATTAAATGAATCCATCATACTTCAACACTTATCAATCTTCATAAAACAATCCTCATTTCCAACAACAGTTTTCACCATCTCAGTCTCCTCAATATGGATCAATTCATCCCACACAACATTACTCAACTACTTATCCATCCATACCTCATGCAATCACTTATCTGTCTACACCACATCCCAATGCTTACTCATCCACAGTGCAACAAGATGCTTGTCCATAACCATAATCCATTCCTCAAATTGAATATACTATCTCCATAGTTAATCAACAAACACATCTGGCTGAATTTCCTCAGATAGACTCTGGTCTAATAGTTTTTGTGTTTAAGCAACGAGATGATCCTATTGATGCCATTAACAAAATGATGTCATTTCTATGTACTGTCGTCTTATCTCGTTTCCCTAATACCAACAATCAGCTAAGAAATTCTTCCAACCCAAGACAACAAGCAACTATTCATAATGGAAGGGTGACTATTCAACCAGTTTAGGGGAGACAAAGTTCATTTGCTGCTGGTACTTCTGGAACAAGAGCTAACATCTCAGGAATAGGTAGGAATAATTCAGGTCAACAAAGAGTTATGAAGTGTTTTAACTGCCAAAGGGAAGGTCACATGAAAAGACAATGCCCAAAACCTAAGAGGAAAAGGGATGCTACATGGTTTAGGGATAAAGTTATTTTGGTTGAAGCACAAGGACCAGGCAAAGTTTTGAATAAGGAGGAATTAGAATTTTTGGCAGACCCTTGAGTTACAACATACGGTCATTACACACAATGCAGCTTATCAAGAAGATGATTTGGATGCGTATGATTCTGACTGTGACGACTTCACTACAACCAACGCAGTTCTTATGGCCAATTTATCTAGTTACGGATCAGATGTTCTCTCTGAGGTACCTCACTCTGAAATCACTCATAATGATATGCTGAATCAAAGTATGCAAGAGATGCAGTATTCTAAACAAACTCATCTTGTGAATTATCCAGAGAATGAGATAACAAGTGATAACAATATCATTCCTTATTTTTAGTATCTGCTTGAAACACAAAATGCAGCTATTCAGGATACAAATTCTTCTACACAACAAGATGCCATGATATTATTTGTGTTTGAACAACTGTTAAATCAAGTAACTAATTGTAACAAGGTCAATAAGGACAATCTAATTGCCAATGAATCCTTATCTGCTGAGCTTGAAAGATACAAAGAACGGGTAAAATTGCTAGAAGAAAGACAAAATGTGGATTTAAGTACTCGAGAAAAGCTTATAATGGATGATATAATTCGGGAGAAAAATGCACAGTTTGCGGATTTTGAAAAAGAAATTAACTATCTTAAACAAACTCTTTCTGAACAATCAAAGGAAAAGGAATTGTTAACAAAAACATTTAATGTTTTCAAAAACGAATCCAAGGAAAAGGAAGCTAAGAATATTGATAAAGAAATTGCTTTGGAAAAGAAAGTTAAAGAACTGGACAATATTGTTTGTAAAATGGGTCAATCCGCGCAAACTGTGCATATGCTCACGAAACCACAAGTTTTCTATGATAACAACCTGAAACAAGCTCTTGGTTTTCAAAATCCTTTCTATCTTAAGAAAGCTCAGCAGATTAGGCCAATGCTTTATGATGGTAGTGTTATTGCTAAGGAAACCAATGTGATTTCAATTGCTGATTCTGAAGAGACTTTGATGCTTGAGGAAGAGAGTCGATCCAAAATGCTTTTAAAACAAAGTGATCCAATGGTCTTAGAAAAGAAAGTTAACATTAAACCAATTAATTATGCTGAGTTAAATCGATTATCTGAAGATTTTGGTAAACGTTTTGTCCCACAACAAGAACTGTCTGATGAACAAGCTTTCCGGTTACAAACTTCACACCCTAATACTGACCAATCTGCTTCTTCGCCTGTCAAAATTGAGGCTCCTCGGGAACTTCCTAAGGTAAGCCTGGTTAATACAAGCCTTAAAAAGCTTAAATACCATCTTGGCCAATTTGACAATGTGGTGAAAAAGCGGATTACACCCGATGCTTTAACAGAAGGGGAATGGGGGTTTGAACACACTAAAGCTGTTTTTCTAAAAGAAATAATTCCATTTTTAAAGACCTTAAAAGACATATTTAATGTTTTTGATAAAGATCTTTTAAATGAGATAACGGAAGTACAAACAGTTTTTAACCAGATGGAAGCTGTTGTTCAACAGTATCATGTAGACAAACAGTGCTTTGAAATTCAAAAGAAATAATTTATGATTGAAAATGATCGACTCTTAGATCAAATCATTTCTCAATATATTGTGAATATTGTTGTGAAATAATTCAATTGGATATAACATACATATGCGAATGGAATCCCATCTGTTGCTATGAATGACTCTGTGAATTATGTGGAAATGTGCAACAAGTGTCTCGAACTTGAAGCTGAGCTTATCAAACAACACAACATGGTTGAAAAAGATGAGTATAATAGAATTTCGAAAAGCTTTTCTAAACTTGAACAACACTGCATTTCTCTTAAACTTTCAATGCAACTCAATAAAGAAATTTTTCAAAAGAATAACACATCTGTGAACCAAAATGAACCTTCATTTGATCAATTGTTTAAATTGAACAATTTGAAAGCTGAGCTTCAAGCAAAAGACATAACAATCGAGAAGTTGAAAGCAAACATTAAACGTTTGAATAAAACTTCCACTACAAACAATGTAAAAAGGGACTTAGATGGGATTGAAACCATCAATATAGAACTAGAACATAGGGTGACAAAACTTATTGCTGAGAATGAGCATTTGAAACAGACTTATAAACAACTCTATGATTCAATTAAACCATCACGTTTTTAGGCTAAAGAACATGCTGAATCGATGGTCAATCAATTAAATCAAAAGTCTGTTGAAATTACTGATTTAAATGCTCAACTCTAGGAAAATGTTTTTGTCATAACAACATTAAAAAATGATCTTAGGAAATTCAAAGGAAAAGACATAGTTAACAATGATGCCCAAGTGTCAAATGATACCACTATTGCTCCAGGAATGTATAAGCTTGACTGAGTAACTTTGGCTCCTAAGGATAAGAATAATAGGGAAACTCACATATACTACCTTAAGCACATTATGGAAAAAGCTGATATTCTTAGGGAGATAGTTGAACAAGCTAAATCATTAAACCCTTTAGATAGTACATCTTACTCTGCTTGTAAGTATGTTAAGCTGATTTAAGAGTTTCTAGGATATGTTAGAGATACTTGCCCTGATATTCACAAACCTAGTGAGAAATTATTTATTGGCACGCCTATCAACAAAATTAAAACAATTAGGTTTGCTGAATCCGTCATATCATCAAGCACATCCCAAAAACAGTTAGGCTCTTCCCAAAAAAGGCCAAACAGACCACTAACAATTATGTGTCAACTTCTACAGGAGTAAGTGTACAAAATAAGAAACACTAGCTAAACAAGATCCGGAGGTCGGGGAGGATTAAACAAATAAGTAGCCATTTTATTATTTAGAGAGAGAAAGGAAAGATGTGTTTTTTCTAAAGAGAGAAAGACACACACTAATGAGAAACAAAATGAATCTTCACCCCTCCATGGAAGTATGGAGGAGGTATTTATAGTCCTAGTGACACATAACTATCGTAACTAGTCATTATTAGTCCCTATGTGTCACGCTATAACTAAACTATTGTAATTCCGTATAAGTCAACATATTTTAAGGCTAACAATCTTCCCCCAATATGTGGACATACGGAATTACTTACAATGTTCCTATCGAGTATAATTACAATAAAATAATGTCTTCCAAAGCACTTCCTAAGCTGAAGATGTCTTCTAAGTTCTCCTTGTCTTTACTTGTACAAGAACCATTGTAGTATGTATGAGTTGGATTAACTTCCCCCAATTCATGTAGCATGTCTTGAAAATCTTTTTCTTAGACTTCTTTTTTGCGAAGTTTCTGAATCGGCTTCCCCCCAAACCAACATCCCTATCTTGAGCAGATTCTGAAACATTGATGTAGCTTCAACTATCTTCCATATGTCATTGACGTGCACAACAAAATTTTGTAAAAGAAAAACCACACCAAGTACTGCTGCTACTTGTCATTGGGTCTTGGTGAATATTCGTTCGGGGGTACATGCGAGAAATCAACAACAATTCTTCTTACGTATGCAAAATACTTCATAAACCATACTTAGTAAAGTAGTATACACTACTTCCCCTTAGAAGTTGATATGGTAACATCAAAGTCAACTAAGTCTCGGATGTACACATTTCCCCCCATGATGGTTGCGAACTCTCGGAAGCATCATTGTCGTGTACATCCATATACTCGAGAAGTTCTTGCCTTAAGCACAAATCTTGAGATCCAAACAAACCATTATCCTCTTGACTTCAGAAACCGTAAAAGGAGATGAAGCAAGAATCAAGAAAACTTGGTATAATCAAGGTCTTGTATATGAGTGTCGTTGAAGGACTTGGAAAATTTTGCTTAGACTATGAAGTACCATTGTCTTGGAATAGCACAATAATATTTCGTGAGAATTGCTGATTACATCTCAACCTTTAAACTCTTTGGCTAACTTACCAACCTTATATTCTGTCGGCTATTGCTATGATCACTTGGTGAAGTAAACCCGATATACCAAACTTGAAAATGAAGTAGAATCCCCCAAATTTGTTACTTAAGCTTGCATTGTTGCTGATTGAAGAACGGTGCAAGATTAAATCTATAAGTACTCTATACCCAAGTCCTAAAAGTATAAGAAGTACACCACCTCTTGAAATTATCCACATCAAAATCTAAGTGTGAAACATTGATATAACTTTAACCATCTTCTATATTTCATTGACGTGCACAGCAGAATTTTGTAAAAGAAAAACCACACCAAGTACTGCTGCTACTTGTCATTGGGTCTTGGTGAATATTCGTTCGGAGGTACATGCGAGAAATCAGCAACAATTCTTCTCACGTATGCAGAATACTTCATAAACCATACTTAGTAAAGTAGTATACACTACTTCCCCCTGGAAGTTGACATGGTAACATCAAAGTCAACTAAGTCCCGGATGTACACATTTTCCCCCATGATGGTTGTGAACTCTCGGAAGCATCATTGTTGTGTACGCACATATACTCGAGAAGTTCTTGTCTTAAGCACAAATCTTGAATTCCAAACAAAGCATTACCCTCTTGTCTTCAGAAACCGTAGAGGAGATGAAGCAAGAAACAAGAAAACTTGGTATAATCAAGGTCTTGTATATGAATGACATTGAAGAACTTTAAGAATTATGCTTAGACTGTGAAGTATCTTTGTCTTGGAATGGCACAATAATATCCCGTAAGAGTTATTGATTACATCTCAACCTTTAAACTCTTTGGCTAACTTACCAACCTCGTATTCTATTGGCTATTGTTGTGACCACTTGGTGAAGTAAACCCGATATACCAAACTTGAAAATGAAGTATGTCATCAGTTTCCTTCTATCAATATTACCATTATCAGCATATATGAAAGAAGCAATGCTAACTATTTGATTGTTAACATCCTCAATAGTACATAGAACTACTTGATCAGACATGTGTAAACTTCTCACAGTAACCATATCCCTATTCCACCCAATGATAATTCGATAACCCTTACTACATAATTGAATATTAGAGAAACAATCCTAATTACCAAAACCCTTCTCATAAGCTTTTACAAGTTTCTTATTCTTAAGGTGAGTCTTAAGAGTAACACAAACCTGTAAATTATCTTCTGATATTAATTTAGCCACTTCCTTTTGCTTGTCATAGGTACACTTACCTCTAACATTCCAAATTCCTATTCTGACATCCATATATGAAAAATGATAGAGCCAAACACTTCCTTATTATAAGTCTTGAAGAACATTTGTATCAGCACCAATGACTTCATTCTCCTCCATGCTCATTAAGCAATTCTAGAATTCTCTACATATACATCTTCTTCTTTTTCACTCCTTTTCATATTATGCATATTCTCATCCTCATTCTTGTACATTGACTCCCATCTTTGCTTGAAGTAACATAACATGTTTTGATTCCATTCAGCAGTCCTATGAAAGGTAGGTTGTTTCCTCTAATTTACATACATATCAACTTTCTCTCTAGCTTGCATTTTGTTGATAGAAATAAGGCCTAAAAACGTTATTGATATTTTTCGACTCCACTTAATGAAGTTTTTTCTAGCAAGAATTATGTTAGGATATTTTTTAGGGAACTTCATCCTAAATGGCGCGCAAAAGTCACTGCTATTGAAGAGTCGAAGAATTTGACAACACTATCACTTGACGAACTTATCGGCAACTTAAAAGTATATGAAGTGATAATAAAGAAAGATTCTGAAATGGTCAAAGGCAAAAGAGAAAAAAGTAGATCTCTCGCTTTGAAGGCTAAAAAGGAATCTAGTGATGAAGAAAGTTCGACCTCCGATAGTGAAGACGAAGAATATGCTATGGCCGTGAGAGACTTCAAGAAGTTCTTCAAAAGACGAGGAAGGTTTGTAAGACAACCACGCGATGAAAGAAAGTCGTTCCAAAGAAGTAAATATGACAAAAATGGTAAAAGAGAAAGAAAATGTTTTAGATGCGAAGATCCAAATCATCTCATTAAAGAATGCCCAAAGCCACCAAGAAGCAAGAACCAAAGGGCTTTTGTTAGAGGAAAATGGAGCGATAGTGGGGAAGATGAGGAAGAAAATACTAAAGACGAAAATTATCTTGTAGCTCAAACGTCTAATATGTAACATTCCGTATTTTCAGGTCATTTTATGACGCCATTTATTTCGTCATAATTTCACCATTTATTTTATTTTAGTTTCGTACGCGCTTACTTTTAATTCTTATCATATAATTAAATCGCGTAAACTAAAAATCAACAATTAACGTAACAGACACCAAACGAATTAAAGTTTTCGTCAAACAAGCAATATATTATTTTTACGAAAGTAATAATCAACTTTTTATATTTTATTTTTATTGGATACGTAAAACGTTTACGTTTCGCGATTAAATACATTTAGGTATACCCGGAAGCACCAAAACTTTTCTACGCTTCAACAAATACCTATGATTATTACTAATACTCAAAGTTTTCAAAACTTTACCTACAAACATCACCTTAGCCGAATTCCTCATGAAGGAAATAAACCAAGACTTGAACTTTACAAATTTATACATTATGTTTATAAATTACAACTTCTACAATACAAGTAATACTTTCATTTTATTTTACCTAAGAAATATTTAGCTAGTCACTTTCCTTACTTCATGGGGGATAACTCCCACATTAGGGAACCAGACAATGTACATCTTCTACTAATTAAAATTTATGTCTCTTTGACCATAAGTCTTCCTGAAGACCATGAACTATGTTTCTTGACCACTATTGCACCTTTTTGACTAGTAAAACTATATGTAAGCAAGTATACTAGAAGTAAACACATACACTACACAAAATAGTTAGTGAAAAAGATCAAAACTCTCCCCTTTTGCTCCTATAAGGCCACGGCTAGAAACACCCCTCTATAATAATCCATACTAAATTTTCTACAACTTATACAAGCCATTACACATCATTCCTAAGTTATACTAAAATGGTTTGAAGCATTGGTTAACCAATTACAAATATTAAAGAAAAGAAAGTGAGATTAGGGTTCATAACCTAATATAGGGTTTCTTGTTTGCAAGCTTTGGATTTTTATCTAAACAAGGGTTTAGATTACATTGATCATCATCATCATACACCATAAGGTCATCTAGAACCCTTTATGTTCTTTCAATATTCATTTTATGCATATGTTAGTTCTATTGTAGCTTGAATCACCATGTAAGATTTTTAACATGTAAATGGAGTTTTTACTTGTAATGATCATTTTGCACACTATTATATATGTTGAGATATTGCTAATATCATGTTAAAAGGGATGAGAAAGTATTGTACCATATTAAGTTGGTGTAAAAATGATTAACTACAAAAGTAGTAAGGTATAAAAGCAAGGTTAAAAATGGATTCAACAAGGTCACTCAAAGATTCTGTCCAAAATTCGTATATATAACACATTATTTTATATTTTTATAAAGTAGTATGATTCACGACGATTCCGAAAAGGTAAGAAACTTGTCAAACGGATTTATAACGAAAAAGTTAGAGCGAAAACGAGGTATATATTCGAGGTATAAAAATCCAGCATTTGTTAAGTTAGTGGTTTCTGTCAGGATTTTAAGATGGTATTTGCGGCACTTTCGAGTCCGTTTCGGCCTTCGGCCGAAACATGAAAGTCGTTCGGAAGGTCGTTTTACTTCCCCGCGAGGTTCTTTAAGTCTAAAAGCGAGTGATAACGGGTCGTAAGGCGGGGGCAAAATCTGGCTTTTTGGTAATTAATACACTGCATCAGATCTGATGCGAGTGCTTTTTCGCCCATTTCGGTCGAGTTTCGGGTCTCGGACAGAACTGGAAAGTTGTTCAAAATATCGTTTCGCATAAATTCTCTTTAGAACCCGAGTCATGAAAATGTGATTTAGTGGGTCATTATAGTCGGGTCAGACTTAGAAAATAAACTATAACTACCAGGAGTAACTAAGCACACCGCGCTAAAGCATGACACACGCCCCACATGACAATAACTCACTAACAACATTGCGACGAGACACACACACATAGGCACTATCACGCACACTACATAACACCAGGAGTAGAGCGTGCTGTACACACTACACACACACAAACATAAAACCTGGAACACTCATAATCCCTCACCTTCATGAGGGGGGGTTAGTGGGGGTGGATTTGTGGTTGGGGAGGGGGGGGGGGGGAGGGGGGGCAAGTATCCTGTGGCAGATCTCTTTCAAGAGATAACACTAGAATAACAAGCTGTCAGTCAATTAATATAAAGACAAGCATGGAGGACGCAAAAATATAAGGAGTACCAAAACCTGAGTCTAGTGATATCTACCGCACGCAATAACAATCGCACGCAATAGACACACTAGACTGGGGGGACTTGATGACGTATAATACGTATAACAGGCCTCCGGGCCTGGATTACATAAATTATACATGGGCCCAAGCCCAACAAGACAATCGCAAAGCACAATAGGCCAAAGCTAAGCCCAGTCCCGTGCTGGCACGGCCTGGGAGAAATAAGACGGACGTGATAGGCCTTCCGCGGACCAAGCAACATCCGCGGAAGGGGACCCACGTCCGTAAAACACGATTACTGCGGACCCTTATCCGATAAGGGTCCCACTTCGGCCCACTAACAGAAATAAGCGAAATATTAGGAAAACCTAATATTTGGCTCACCTATAAAAAGGGGTACTCTGACACCCCACAAGGTATGATTTTCTGACCACATTCTATACACATACATACTCTTACATTCTCTGACAAATCATGAATACTTACTCTTACGCCGGAGTCTAATCGTGGGGTCCGTCCCCACGATAAGGCTAACGGTTTATCTTTATTTGTGCAGGAAATCATCATCATCACTTGATTTAGTACAAGACCACATCCATTGGCCCAGCCCAATAACCTTTTAGATCCATTCTTTTAACTCATAACATTTTTTGTACTAACAAGTTGGCGCCATCCGTGGGACCACGAATACAACCGTGTTTCTTAAAAATACTCACCATGAGCACCAACGGGCAAACTCCCCTTAGCCAGCCCACGTCCGTCGTGAGGAATACGCTAGGGAAAGAGCCAGTTCCGCAAGATCCAGGCAGGCCTATTTCCGATGAAGCCTTGCGGGAATACTGCGACAGGAACTATCATCAGATTTTACCAATCATAGCTGAAAAAGTGCACCAGGAGAAGGTGCAACAGGAAAAGCTTAAGGCAGTAAAAGCTCGTCTCAACTTCGAGGAGACCTCACATCACTCCGAGTCAGGAACACCCACCGGAAGAAGGGGTTTGAAGGAAAGGCTCGGACCAAGGCATGTCCGCAGCAGATCCGGAAGCCCCAAGCCAAGACGTGGCCGCTCCGAGTCACCTAAGAAAAAGGGTTCGGAAAGAAAAACAGTGTTCAAAAGGTTGGAAAAAGGTGTATTTCACAGGCTCGGAGACAAAGAGAAGAGTGTGTCTGTATACTCAGACGACTCAAGGCGTCGGTCGTACCACAATAGTCACAGGGACACTGAAAGCTGCCACCAAAGTTCCCGATCAAGAACAACGGAGCCCGCCTCTGAGAGACGTTATAACAAAAGGGCACCCTCGAGAAGAACAGAGGAGTTGTCAGAAAGCGAAGGTAGCGCCGGAGGTCATTGGAAGTCAAAAGTAAAAAGGCCAAAGTCAAGCGTTGAGGACGACCTGTCCCAACCATGGGTATGTGAAGAAACAGATCCTTTCACTCCTCGGATCCGTTACTTTGATTTCCCAAAAACTAGAATGCCTAGTCACATTAAAACATATGATGGAAGCGAAGATCCGGAAGATCATTTAAAGATTTTTCAGTCGGCTGCTAAGACGGAACGATGGGCAATGCCAACATGGTGTCACATGTTCAATTCTACACTTACTGGGAATGCCAGAGTATGGTTCGACGACCTTCCCAAGGAAACAATTGATAGCTATGATGACTTAAAGAAAGCATTCTTAGAAAACTACCTCCAGCAGAAGAAATGCATTAAGGACCCGGTCGAAATCCATAACATCAGGCAGAGAGACGGGGAGTCTACGGAAGAGTTTGTACGGAGGTATAAACTTGAGTGTAGGGACGTAAAGGGAGCTCCGGAATGTATGAAAATCTCCGGATTCATGCACGGGATCACCAATCCTGAGCTAATCAAGCGACTACATGACAAAATCCCAAAGTCAGTAGACGAAATGATGAGGGTAGCATTTCTCTGGGGAGAAGTGGCCGCCTCTAACCGTGAACGGAAGAAGTCATTCCTGTCATGGAAACAGCAGGAAGCTAATCAAAAGCAAAATTTCAAAAAAGGAGGCTTCCGGAACCAACAAAGGTCAGAAAGGAAGCAAGATCGTTTTGCACTACTTACAAAAACCCCCAAAGAAATTTTTGCTTTAGACAAAGGAAAATTCAAAGCTCCGCCACCAATGACAACCCCGGTAGAAAAAAGAAATGCTAACAAATTTTGCGAGTTCCATGGAGAAGTAGGGCATAACACAGACGAATGTCTGCACCTGAGGATACAGATTGAAGAAATGCTCAAAGCAGGAAAGTTGTCACACTTGGTTAAAGAGATCAAACAAAACAATGGAAAGGAGCAACCTAAGGTGACAAAGAAAGGAGAAACTATTGGTAAGGATAAAGCAACAGCTATTCTAATTGTCCAGCCCTGGGAAAGGGTGGCTAGGCAAAGAATTACGCAAAGTTTCTCTACTAATTTAGAAATCTCTTTTCCACCATTAAGGAAAGATGAAGGGACATAAGGTCTAATGATCATCAAGGCGGAAATAGGAGGCCACTACGTGCAGCGTATGTACGTAGACAGCGGATCAGCTTCCGAAATTTTGTATGAGCATTGCTTCAGCAGACTCCGTCCGGAAATCAAAAGACAATTGATACCAGCCACCGCCCTTTTGATTGGATTCAGCGGTGAAATAATATAGCCCATAGGACAAATACAACTACTGGTAACAATTGGAGACGAAGAGCATTCCGCCTCAGCTTTGATGAATTTTGTAATTGTAAGATCACCATCCCCGTATAATGGAATTATTGAAAGACCGAGGGTTAGGAAATTGCAAGCGGTTCCTTTAACAGTTCACGGAATGCTGAAGATCCCAGTAGATGGAGGGGTAATTACTTTAAAAAGCAGCAGGTTAGTGCCACTTGAGTGCGCAATGGTCTCCGGATCTGAAAGAACTCTCCCGGCCAGCGAATCAACGGTGGAAGAAAGGATAAAAATGGAAATCAACCCAGAATACCCGGAACAGACTATAATGATCGAATAAACTCTCACAAAAGAAGGTCACAACAAGTTGTGCAGCCTGCTCCAACGAAACTTGGATATATTCGCCTAGAAGCCTGCGGACATGACTGGCGTCCCAAGGCACATCGCGGAGCACCGTTTAAATGTACGAAAGGGATGCTCTCCGGTTAGACAAAAGAAAAGGGGGCAAGCGGCTGACAGAAATTAGGCAATACAAGAAGAGGTAGGAAAGTTAGTATAAGCAGGAATCATAAGGGAAGTTCACTACCACGACTGGTTGTCTAATCCAGTAATGGTAAGGAAGCACGACAACAGTTGAAGGATGTGTGTAGACTTTAAAGACTTAAACAAAGCATGCCCAAAAGACGGTTATCCGCTACCAAAAATAGACTGAAAGGTAGAATCCCTGTGTGGATTCCCTTTTAAATGCTTATTGGACGCATACAAAGGCTATCACCAAATACAAATGGCAAAAGAAGATGAGGAAAAAACAGCTTTCATCACGAACCAAGGAATATTTTGCTACACAAAGATGCCTTTTGGCCTACGGAATACCGGAGCCACTTACCAGCGTTTGGTGGATAAAGCATTCCATAAGCATATCGGTAGAAACCTTGAAGTATATGTAGACGACCTTGTTATCAAAAGCCGCACGGAGGATAAGATAGTTAGAGATATAGAGGAAACGTTCCAAACTCTAAGAGAAATTAACATGAAGCTGAACCCTAAGAAGTGCACCTTTGGAATAGAAGAAGGAATGTTTTTAGGGTACAAAGTTAGTACTAGGGGGCTGAAAGTATGTCCAGACAAAGTAGACGCTATTCTAAGCCTTCCGTCCCCAAAATGCTTGAAGGATGTGCGAAAGTTAAATGGAAAGCTCGCAAGTCTGAATTGGTTTTTAGCCAAATCAGCAGAGAAATCATTACCATTCCTCAAAACTTTAAAAAAATGCATGAGGAAAAGCGATTTTTATTGGACTACGGAAGCGGAAGAAGCATTTAAGCAAATGAAGCAACTTATTGCCGAACTTCCCATGTTAGTCACACCAATGGAAAAAGAAGAGCTTATCGTCTATCTGGCGGCAACAAAAGAAACGATAAGTGCAGTCTTGATGACGGAACGGGAAGCTAAGCAAATGCCTATATACTTTGTCAGCAGAGCGTTAAGGGGTCCGGAAGTAAACTACACGTCTATGGAAAAATTAGTGTTAGCTTTAGTTCATGCCAGTAAACGCCTAAAGAGGTACTTCCAGGCACACCCAATCATAGTCATCACAGACCAACCAATACAACAGGTATTGTCGAGACCAGAAGTAGCAGGAAGGCTACAAAAATGGAGCATTGAATTAGGAGAGTACGCAATACATTACAGACCCAGAGTATCGGTCAAAGGGCAGATATTGGCAGATTTTATAGTCGAACGACCAGAAGAGGAATCTTCAGATACTATAATGGGAGAAGAGGAGGAACTCCCCGAACCATGGATCTTGTTTACGGACGGATCATCTTGCACAGACGGTTTCGATGCATGACTAATACTCACAAACCCGGAAGGGATAAAGTTTACTTACGCTTTAAGATTCAGGTTTGATGCAACAAACAACGAATCAGAATATGAAGCTTTGATAGTCGGACTAAAGATCACGGAGCAAATGGGTGTAAAAAACCTCTAAGCAAATGTTGATTCACGGCTAGTGGCCAATCAAGTGAATGAAACATATGTCACAAAAGAAAACGACATGGTTCGATATTTGGAGAAGGTAAAAACATGTATCAACAATATCAAAGCATTCTCAATCAAACAGGTTCCCAGAAGCGAAAATAAAAAGGCAGATGCCTTAAGCAAAATAGCATCAACAAGCTTTGCATACTTGAGTAAACAAGTGCTAGTAGAGGAACTAAAGGAAAAGTCGATAAGTACAGTGGAAGTGTTGGTAGTAGTAGAAGAGGAAGGGGATACATGGATGACTCCCATCTTCAAGTACCTCATGGACGGAACATTGCTGGCAGAAGTGAAAAAAGCGAGAGTAGTAAAACGTAAGTCGTGACAGTTCTCTATAATAAATAGGACACTCTACAAAATATCTTTCTTAGGACCATGGCTGCGATGCGTAGGGCCACTCCAAGCCAATTATGTTCTAAGAGAGATACATGAGGGGTCTTGTAGCATGCATGCTGGTACACGATCCGTCGTGGCGAAAGCCTTGTAGATTGGTTATTATTGGCCAACCATGCACGAGGACACAAGAAAGCTGATAAGGGCATGCCAAGACTGCCAAGTTCACAAGCCTGTCCCAGGAAGTCCTCAGCAAAAGCTAAGCCCAATCACATCTCCGTGGCCATTCTATAAGTGGGGTATTAATATCGCTGGACCTTTTTCAAAAGGGCCTGGAAAAGTCAAATTTCTGATCGTAGCTATTGACTACTTCACAAAGTGGATTGAAGCAAAACTAGTGGCGACCATCACTGGCAACCGAATCAAAAAATTCTTGTGGGATAACATCGTTTGTAGATTTGGACTCCTAGGAGAAATCATCTCGGACAATAGAAAACATTTCCAAGACAATCCGTTCAAGGACTGGTGCGAGAAATTATATATCCGCCAACATTTTGCTTCTGTTAAGCATCCACAAACCAATGGTTTAGTAGAAAGGGAAAACCGTAGTCTTGGAGAAGGGATAAAAACTAGGTTGGACAAAAGGAGAAAAAACTAGATGGAAGAACTTCCTCATGTTCTATGGGTACACCGCATAATGATTAAATCTAGTAACGGAGACACCCCATTCTCATTGACATACGGAACGGAAGCTGTCATCCCAGCAGAAATCGGCATGCCTACACTAAGAACATCAGAAGTGGACTTAGTACAGAACGATGAAGCCCTGGAAATCAACCTTGACCTACTAGAGGAAAGAAGAGAGCAAGCAGCAATTCGAGAAGCAAAAAGCAAAGCAAAGATAGAGAGGTATTACAACTCCAAAGTCCGTAGCATAAGCTTTAAACCAAGAGACTTGGTATATCGCGACAACGAGGCAAGCCGTGTGGAGGACACAGGGAAGCTAGGACCAAAATGGGAAGGGCCATATGAGGTCACAGAAGCACTTAAAAATGGTGCATACAGGTTAAGAGACCGTGACGGGAAGCAGCTTTCGCAGACTTGGAATATTAACAACCTTAAGAAGTGTTACATTCCCCAAATGTAAGCAATCCACCCATGCAGACTCCGTAGTGGGGGTAATGCAGTCCAATCTATCTTCTTTATGCATTGTAATGTTTTCTTAAATAAAAAGTGGAGCCTAGCTACCTTCACAACTTTTACTTTAAATCCTTGTTGTTTACTTTGAAAAATTATTATATTTGTGATTAAGACGCACACGCAATAGGGCACGACCTAATTAATGTTACTCCGTATAACAAAAGGATGAGTAACCTAAAAATTCACTCAAAAGTATATAAGAGGCATTGCAAGCCCAATACCAAAACAATGCTCCACGAACGTTTCACTAAGCTTATCATCACAAGTGCACAATAGTGATATTCAAAGATGGCAGGGAGAATAACCTACAAATATTCAAATAAAGACTATCAAAATAAAAATATCATCATATTAAAAAAGATAGCAAAGTCATGGTTAAGTACTACGACATTAAAAAACATACAAGTATGAGTTGCCGCACACAAAAAGGTCCAAAGTGACCGCGGCATATAACGGATAAAACACTTTGAATAAATTGTACAAACATACAGGGGCTACAACAAAAAGGTCACATACGACCAAATCCAAACATTATAGCAAGCCACTAAGAAATGATCAGCTCCGCTTCATCAACATTCAGAAAAGGATCAACATCCACACCAATATTTCCTTGATCCTCCGCATGTGTAATTTCATAATCATCCATGGAAATAGGTGGGATAGTGCTTGCAGAAGCAAGGGCCACAGATAAAGCAGTAGTAATATCAGGAGCAACACTAGAAGTACCCGTCGTGCCTTCCAAAGCCACAACAGACAAAGGCTCAGAGAACAAAACAAAAACGTCACGAAGAGCTAATCTGTTGTTAGCAATGTTTTCTCTAATCTTCTGAACTCGGCCATGGGAAACATCTAGAAAAAGTGATAAGGCTCTAGCACCAATAATAGTTTAATCCGGAGAATGATAAACAAGAACCATTAGCTGGTCAACATGAGGCTGTGAATCGTTCAAACCCAACCTTTCCGCAAGAGCTTCATCTAAACGGAGAAGGTCCATTACAGTTTCGACACTTTCATCTTTGTTGGACTGCAGCTCAGCAAGCAAAGAGAAGTTCACATTCTGGACCTCTTGCAAAGCGGAAGTGAAATCATCCTCCGCGGAAGGATTAAACGTAGCAACATCTGCAAGAACTCTACCTTCCTGGCCATGAGTAATTCCGGCAGCTAACCCATCTTGCATGCCTTTCTCAATAGCCTTGCTGATAGCCGCCCCAAGGGCAGAAAGATACTCCGGAGAGTTAAGATACTTAAACACAGCAAGCTTCATGCCATAGGTAAGAAGCCACCTACGCCCAACAATGGTAGTCAACAGATGAGGATAAAACATTTCTCTAAGTGAAGGCACGTCTCAATAAAATCAGCATCCAGCTTGTTAAATTTCTCATGCACAACCGCCATGTGTTCATCCTAGAACTTCTCAAGCTGACTCATATAATTTTCATACACCGCAACTATTTCCTGAAGTCCGGCAGAAGAAGTTTCCAGATCACGCACCTGCAGATTATGCGAAAATATGAAGATAAGAAAAAAAAAGGAAAAACTTAAGCATAAAGACGTATACGTGATCAACAAGCCTATCATTATGTAACTTAACAGTTGTAACCATAGCATCCGAATCAGCAGCCTCTTGCTCTCTGACTTTCACCGTAGCTGCAAGATCTGCTACTTTCACATCCAACACACCCTTCTCCTTCTCAAGGGCAGTATTGCGCTCCTTCAAAGACTTTATCTCATCCTGGATAGATTTCTCAACAAATTCAAATTTAGAAGCTTCAGCACAGAGATGGATGACCTCCGTGGCTTTCGTTTCCTTCACAAGCAACTGCGCTTTCAGACTTTTAATCTCCTCATCCCTAGCCTTCAGCAATGAATCTTCCTCCTCCACAACAGAACATAATCTCCTTTTTTCTCTAATATTGAACTCAACACACATTCTCACTTCAGCACTAAGCGACATTTGGTGAGCAGCTCCTACATTGAATTTCGTGAAAAGCTGGTCGTGTTCCATCTCACAAATCAAAGCAAAAAACTTAGGAGGAGCAAACTCATCCACCATCTCGCGACAAGTACGACCATCATCTAAGCGAGAACCATTAGTGACACTCCATTGGGGTATGTACACCTTCTGAAGATCCGTGTCAGGACTAACAATGGTACAGTACCAGCAACAATGAAGTCACTACCAGTAAGGCCAGAGAAGCCACCTACGGTATGCTCAGTCCCAAAAGAAGAACCACCTCCAAAAATAGAAGGCTCAATAAATCTTTCCTTAATAGTTGTAGTCGGGTCAGCCGTGGAGGTAACGATAGTCACCATTGTCATCAGTGGAACGGAAGGCCTGGCAAAATAATCAACCTCAGCTTCCGCAATATTTGCACCAGAATAATGAGAAGAATCTAAGGAAATAAAAAACTTTGGAGGAGCAGTAATGGTTCGAAGATTAGCCCCGGACATGAAGTCAGATTGATTCCCATCCTCTCGCCCTGGTGTCATGGACACAGAAGAAGTAATAAAGGGTAAGGCAGGTAAGGCCGCAACCCCAACCTCAGGATTCAACACAGATCCATCAAGTAATCTCTGGAGTGCGGACTTAGATTTACCAGCAATAGATGACCCAGTTAAAGTTTCGTGATCTTCCCTTAAATTCTTAGGAGGGTGTAAAGGTTCACCAGCATCAGAAACGACCGTTTTCCTTTTCCTTTGACGCTTTGGTTGCACAAGAGTCGCCTCTTCAATAACAATCTCCGCAGTTGCACTAACTTGCGGAATATCAACACCATGCCCACCACTCACAGTATCACCCCGCTCTGTGTGACTACCGCTACCTCCTTAGTCAAAAAGTTTCTCCACACTTGCTTCTAGCTCGCTTGAGGCACGAGCGGGATCAACTGGTAAAAGCAGAACAACACGCCCCACAGTGGTATCTAACAACTTTGATTCACCCTCCGCATGCTGCCTCTTACCAACCCTCACCTTTGTGGGATCAGCAGTTCGGATAAAGGAGAGCAAATCCATTTCTACACAAAAAGAGAAAAGAATAAAACGGTCAGAAAAAAATAAAAGAAACGAAAAACACAAGTAAGTTATAACAATAAGCACCCACCCTCATCATTATCACGCAGAAACTGGGGGGTAAGTATCTTCATCCAAAGTATAGTTACGACTAATTCCTATTAAGCAAAGGAAAGGTTCCGGATATTTGTGGAAATGAGCTGGATATGCAACTAGGGTAGCATAATGTTCCGCATTATATTGGGAATGCTTGGGAAAGGGGTCCTTTGACGCACTTTTGCTAGTGTTCCACGGAAAGGAGGTAGGACAAGCAAAAGCGTCGACCCAGAAGAAACGATCATACCAACTTTTCAATGAGTCTAACGGTTTGGTATAACATACGACATCATTCCCCTGTCGTTTACTGAACGACACCCAGCCTTTATTTTTGGAGTTAACATAAAAACAACGGAATAACCCAACCGTTGGTTCAAAACCGTGAACACGGCAAAGGATCTCAAAATGAGATACTTTGGCCGCACCAATAACAGATAATTGGGATATATGGATACGATAGTCACTACAACATTTGCCACTATCCCCAGGGATAAATCCGGGGCTTTCCGGGCGACTTGTCGCTGGGGATAACTTTTCCGGCCGACATGTTGTCCGGGATAAGTGGAAAGGAAAATCTCAAATGGGATTCCTTCCTGGGTGACATTCCTGGGCGACATCGCCGGGGCAACATAGTTTCAGTCAAACAATTAAGTGCCACGGTGGATGGTTTTCCCGGGCGACATGTCGCCCGGGATACGAAAATTAATTAATTAATTAGGCATAATCCCGGGCGACATGTCGCCCGGGAAAGTGTTAAAATAAGTTTATTAAATAAATTATTATTAAGAATCCCGGGCGACGTGTCGCCCGGGAAAGATTTAAAATAAATTTATTAAATAATTTATTACTAAGAATCCCGGGCGACATGTCGCCCGGGAAAGGTTTTAAATATATTTTTTTAATGTTTCCCGGGCGACATGTCGCCCGGGATAATCTTTAAACAAATATTTATTTAAGGTTATCCCGGGCGACATGTCGCCCGGGAAAAGTCTGCAATTTTTTTTTGTACAGCCTGCACAGCAGGCGATTTCCAGATTTTTTCCGGAAAAAATCTACCAAAACTCAAACCTGTATAAACCAATATAGAATCTACCCAAATACATTACAACTTGTACCAAAACACAATACGATCAACGCATTTGATATAATAAAGCTAAATACGTCCAAAATCCGAATAAACACAATATAATCTACAAAACGGGTGACGAAGTCACAAAACTTCCATTATCCGCAAGATACAAGTCAATATTCACCTAGATAACATGTTCTAAACGTACGGGGAAACAAATATTCACATAAGGGTCGCCAATATATACTTCAAGACACAAAATAGCTTATACTTACCCAACATCCCCTAACTATCGTCGTCATCCTCCTAATCCTCACCGCCGTCCTTATCATATCCTGGCTCATCATCCCCGCACCCGCCACTCTCGCTGCCACCACCGTACTCTGGCTATGACTCAAGCTGATTAAGCATCTGAGAAAACTTGTTGTCACTCCTAAATAACCTCATGAACATGTTCACTTGTTTCGTGAGCCGCTTCTCCCTCTTTTTGAGCCTAGCGATATTGGCGGAGTGCGTGCTTTGAGATGGGGGAGGAATGACCGTACCCTGTCCTGGCAAAACCCATCCAACACCGGGAATGTGCCCCCGCTGCTTGCCCCCGCGAACAATGGCCATGATCTCATCCTCAGTGTAGGGAACACCCGTGGGGGTGTTGGAGCCTAGACCCTGTAGCCTCAGCATCTCATCCTATGTAGTCACAAAAACACAAGATAGTTAATATATTAGTCGGGTCACTACATTATTTCTCGATAAATAATTAAAGTGCATGTTTTGGAACAAAACTTACATATAGAGCTTTGTCCTCGGGGTTCAAGAATACGCCGCCAACAGTATGTGTCAAGAAGAAGGTGTGGATCAGCGACGGGTACTCTTTAGTAGCTGAGGTCTCCATCTGCACATACACACGTATATAAGATGAAACAAATTAAAAACGACAAATCACAAAACACCAAAGCGTTAATTATATGTATATATATATATATATGTAAAATAATTATAATGTTTATTACATGCATATCTCGGAGGGCGGCAATAGACCGGGATCCCTGTCGGCATACGACCTTGCTCTTTGCCCGGTTTTGTTTATTTTGGGCAGCCCGGGCAAGGTTCTTGGGATCATTCCAAAATGCAAGCTGCGCATCCTAATTTACCTCAGAAATGTACGAGGGACGTCCGCGTCTGAGGCGCTCCAGGTCATAAGTCCCGTCCTCTTCAGGAACCCAATATCTTTCTTTGAGAGCAGCCTTCTTGCCATTGTAGATCTTTTGCAGGTGCTGCTGGATGCCCGCATAGATTTGTGGCCAGCGGTCGGATTCCATGTGGGGACGCAAGTCAAACTGGGTCTGCAATCATATACAACAAAGACAGAGTTAGAGATATAATTTATATATTTATCTAAATTTGTTTATTTATTTATATGATATAAATAAATAAACAAATTTAGATAAATATACACAATTAAATATATGAACACGATAATGAAATAAACATAAAAGGAGAATAAAATAACTTACCCCAATCTTTGCCACGACCCCCGCCTTTCGCTCTGGCGGCATTTAGCCCCAAGAAGGGTAGTGCAAGGGTAACTCCCTAACGAGCTCCCCGAGGTAGTTTGCCCAATGAACCGCATAGTCACCGAGAGGCATGAGGGTCTCTCGGTCGTTAACCTCAAACCTGATCGGGACGGGGCCACTCTTATCTGTGATGGCCTTTAACCCGAGGTTCTGGGTCTCCTGGTGAGTATGCAGCCTGCCCGCTCTCCTGCCACCCTAATTGGGCTTTCGGGTGCCCTTACCTGCAAAATCAAGTGAGTGACAAAGTCATAAAAATTCAAGGCAAGCAAATTCTATATATCAAGTTTATGCTTCTATTACAATAATCCAGAAATTCTTACCTCGGTTGCCTAAGCAACCCCCACAGCCGGTGGGTACCTGATATGGAGGGGGACGATCATCACCGCCACCGTCACCGCCGTGACCCCATGCGACATCAGCTGACATCTGTACAAGTAGCATTAGGATAACATATAGAAATTCATGAACAAAATAATAAAAGCATGCACACATCCAAATACATACACATCCAAATAAATATACAGATTAGAACAATCCACAACAGTTTCAATCATTCATTTAAAATAAGCGTCTTTTACAAGTTACAACTAAAGATCAATCTTCTTCTTTACTAGAATAAACAACATTTACACCATCATTAATATCAAGGTTGATGAGGTCTTTATCATCAGAATCTGCTAAATCATGAGGAATGGGGTCTTCCTCATCAATAATATCATCGTCTTCATCAACAACATCAATGATATCTGGCGGTGCGTCAAAATTTATTGATTGACCATCAATATGTAAGGCCGCAATTTCCAAGTCATTCAAACTAGTAGAAAGTGCGAGATCAGATGAGTTGTCGACATGTATAACATCAGGGTCATCCTCTACCACAATGACACCCCCGTTCAAAAACTTTTTATGACTCACATGTTCGACGACCTTCCAACCGAGTGGTCGTCTGGCCATATCTTCAAGGTAGAAGCATTGTTTGACTTGTGTTGCGAGAATGTATTGACCATTTTTAAATGCCTCACCGTTTGCCTTGATTTATGTTATGTTGTTTCTAATGACAAAATTTTGGATACGTCCTTTGTTGCTAGTGTCGAACCACTTAACTTGGAACAACACAGTTTTGAATGACAAATATGAAAACTTGAGGATTTGTTCAAGCTGATCATAATACATTTCTCCGTCCGGACCAGGCGAACAAATGCCGCTGTTTTGAGTTGTGCGACGTTCATCGCGGTTGTGCACGACAAACCTCACACCGTTAACTACGCAAGAGTTGACTGAGATTGGAGTCTGTGATGGTCCACAAGCCAAAGCGAATAACTCGTTGCTTTCGTTAACACCTAGGTCATTGTCTACGTGACATTGACGGATCTATGAAGAAGATAGGATCAGATAGAGAACACAAAATATGATGTTGTTATTTTTATAATTAAATACACACAATAAGTCTAAGTTTACCTGCTTCCCAAACCAGCCGGGGAATTCTTCTTTCATGTCTTTGTTAGTAAATTCACTGAAAAATGTTCATGGTGTTAGAATAAGTCGTCCAAAAGATAAGTTAAGAAAAAGAAGTTTCAAAATAAAAACACATACATCTTGAACTTGGCCCGATACGTGTCGATTTCAGGACTATTGTGAAGTACATACCATATCACTTTCTTCAATTCTTGGTGATCAATACGAATAACTGACCGTAAACAAATCGATTTACATAGTTATTTGAACACCTGAAACTGACACGTTGGAGGAGGGCAATCCACATTACGGCCAGGACGATTAAATTTTGTGGTAACATCCCGAAAATAATGAGAACTGAAAGTCAATGCTTCTTCTGCAACATAACCCTCTGCAATCGAACCTTCTGGCTTAGCTTTATTTCGTACATAATTTTTTAGCTTCTTTATATATCTTTCAAATGGATACATCCACCAGGGGCGAATAGGCCCGCCAAAAATAGCCTCTAGATGTAAATGGATAACCAAGTGAATCATAATGTCAAAGAAAGCAGGAGGATATATGAGCTCGAGATTGCACAGAATATTGATCACCTTGCTCTAAGCTTTCAACATGTCATCCACCATCAAAGTTTGAGAGCAGATTTGCTTAAAGAATAAACATAGCTCGATTAGTGGTTTTGCAACGTCTGGGGGCAAGTATTGCTGAAGTCCGTAAGGAAGTAAACGTTGCATCATTATATGACAGTCATGAGACTTCAGGCCCGTTATATTGGTATCATTATCAGCGACTTTGTGCTTGAAGTTGGATCTGAACCCATCTGGTAGTTTAACTCATTTGATGAACTGGCAAAACTTTTTTCTGTCCGCTGGTGTGAAAGAATACGCAGCCTGAGGCTTCGAGCACTTCCCGTTTTTGTTTTGGCCGAGCCACAAGCCACTTCGAATGCTCAGGCTTTTCAAGTCTTATCTTGCCTTGGCGGTGTCTTTAGATTTGTCATTCATTAACAAAGTGTTCAAGACACTCTCCAACACTTTCTTTTCGATATGCATGACATCTAAATTGTGTTTTAGTGTATGAAAAGACCAATACTCAAGCTCGTAAAAAATAGATCGTTTAGTCCAGTTCAGCTCGACAAGAACATTGTGTTTTATCTTCACACCCCCGAACCTAAGATGTTTACCCTTCACACGCGTGGACAATCTAGCAAGTTGAGTCATGATTGCATCCCGGCTAAATTCTCTAGGAGGATCTCCGTTTTCGGTTTCACCATTGAATTCAAGTGACCTCCTCCATTTGTGAGGCTTCTTTAAGAATCTTCTGTGGCCAACATAAGCTGTTTTGCCTAACACACGCACAGATGGAGTGTCTTCATTACATGTAGGGCATGCCTTGTAACCTTGCCCACTCCACCCAGACAAACTACTTCGAGCAGGAAAATCATTGATGGTCCATAGAACCATCGCTCTCATATTGAACTTAAGGCCTGTAGCAACGTCTATAGTCTCGACACCTGGCTTTGCCCATAAAACCTTTAGGTCATCAATCAACGGCCTCAAGTACACATCAATGTCCTTGCCCGGGGATTTAGGGCCAGGAATTAACAACGTCAGCATAAAAGAACTCTCTTTCATACATAACCACGGAGGCAGATTGTATGTTGTCAGTATCACCGGCCACATGCTGTAAGACTGACTAAGGTTGCCGAACGGATTGAAACCATCAGCAGCCAACCCTAATCGAACATTTCTTGGTTCTGCAGCAAAATCCAAATACTTGGTGTCAAAGTCCTTCCATGCTCTACCATCAACCGGGTGTTGCATCTTACCGGGCTCCGTACACTTTCCAGTAGCATGCCAAGTCATTTCCTTTGCAGTGTGACTAGACTTGTACAAACGTTGTAGTCTAGGAATGATCGGAAAGTAACGCAACACCTTCTTAGGAACTTTCTTCCCCGGTGTGTTACTGTCTTTCCATCTACTAGTGTTACACACCGGACAGAAATGCACATCTTTGTTAGCGTCGCCCCGAAACAAGAAGCAATCGTTTACACAAGCATGTATCGACTCGTACCCTAACCCGATCATTTTAAATGTCTTCTTTATTGCATAGTATGACGGTGGGAGCTTGTATCCTTTAGCCGTGGGAAATACATTTTGGAAAAACTCTAGCATTTCATTGAATATAGAATCAGTCAATTTACCTTTAACCTTAAAATAGGTAAACTTTGCCATAAAGTCTAATCGAGTCACATGGTCACAACCGGGGTACAGCTCCTCGTTGGCACTGGCATATAACTCTTCGAACTCGTTACGTTTAGCTTGAGTCGGGTCGTTACTTGTCTCACCAATATCTCCTTGAGTTGGCTCATTTTGTTCATTATTCAGAGGAATATAGCTAAGATCATTAAGGCACGCTGTCATGTCACTCATCTGAGGTTGTCTTGTGTTATCTATTACTGGCGGTGGCGGAGGAAGATCCGGTTCACCGTGGTGAATCCATGTTTTATAACTTGGGTCAAACCCATACTTCGAAATGTGGTCTGAAAGGTGTTTGATGGATACCCACAATACTAGACGACAAGACTTGCATGGACATCTTATATTCCCGGCACTATCCACTAACGGCTTGCAATCATCGACGAATTTCTTAAGACCGGTATAAAATGCTTTTTCATGTTTCCCTAAACTTGTCCAACTCTTATCAATTACCATAACTGCGTTTTAACGATACAATTAGTTATTATATGCAACTTAATTAAACACATTCAAACGAGGAATACGAAATGTTTTGTTCACCTAGTGCAACTATGGAAGGCAATCCTAACCCACTCTTTGAATGATTCGTCTCATATATGAATGCGTATAACCGATTTACTATTTGAGAAAATTTCGGCAGCATTTCCCCTCAACTCCCCAAATATGTGATTAAAGACATATTCGTAGGAGTAAAGGAGAAACACTGTCGAAATCATCTCAAATAGTAAACCAATTATACGCATTCATATCCTAAATGAGACAAAACATTCAAAAAGCAGTCCCAAACAGGGGACTTTCCGAAATTAATTTCTAATAAATTAATTTCGGACGGGTTTTCTATAGGATGATTAAATTCAGACGGGAATTTTCCGAATTTAATCACTAAAATCCTAATATTTCACTTCCAACAACAATAATAACCACTATATCCGTATAAACACGAAACATACATAATTTCAACGCAATTCACCTAATAATAACTATAAAATAAAAAAATTTAAACAATAAACATTCCTCGGCGACATGTCCCCCGGGATACCAAAAGGAGAAAAAAAATTAAACATACCTTATCGGTTGTTGTCGGCTCGGCTGCAAAAATTAAACACCACCAACAATTAATTAGAGGATTAGAAACAAAAGTAGAAGAATTATCATTTTGAGGGTAAAGGAAAGAATTATGTTTAGAGGAGGAAGGGGGTTCGTGCTCGTGTGCGAGTGTGAGTGGAAGTGGGGAGTGTCAGTGGTGGGTTTAGTGGTGATGGGGAGTGCCGGTGGTGGGTTCAATGGTGATGGGGGTGCCGGTGATGGGGAGGTGGTGGTGGTCTGTTAAAATCGTCGGTGGTGTTTTTTTTTATTTCACGTTTTGTGTAACTGCTGTGAACTCAGATCTGTTTTGATACCAGATAAATCCTGGGCGACATTCCCGGGCGACATGTCGCCTGGAAAAATAGATACTTTGTCGTTTAGCCAAAACGGCGCCATAACGAAAATATTGGAGGGCATTTTCAAAAAATATTAAAAAGGTTTTCCGGGCGACATGTCGCCTGTGATTCTTTTTATTAAAAATTTAAAAAGTATTATAAGTATAGTAAAAACAATAATTTTTTCAAAATATATTTCCCGGGCGACATGTCGCCCGGGATAGTGTTTATTAAAAAAAAGATTTTATACTAAAAACTGTATAATTTTAATAAATATCTTTCCCGGGCGACATGTCGCCCGGGAAAGTGTTTATTAAAAAAAAGATTTTATACTAAAAACTGTATAATTTTAATAAATACCTTTATCGTTATACATTATATGTTTTAGAAAATATATAATTATCGTTGTACAGTATAATTTTAATAAATATCTTTCCCGGGCGACATGTCGCCCGGGAAATATATTTATTAAATTTATTTTTAAAGCTTTTAATAATTAATATTTATATACTTATGTTTTTTATAAATAAAATATATATAAATAATAATTTTAAACAAAAATTATATATTTTAGAAAATATATAATTATGAGTCGATATGTTATCGTTGTACATTATATGTTCAACGGATGAGTCGATATGTTATCGTTGTACATTATATGTTCAACGGATGAGTCGATATGTTATCGTTGTACATTAGATGTTCAACGGATGAGTCAATATGTTATCGTTGTACATTAGATGTTCAACACGCGTTGAGCGGTTATGTTATCGTATGCTACATTAGATGTTCAACGGATGAGTCGATATGTTATCGTTGTACATTAGATGTTCAACGGATGAGTCGATATGTTATCGTTGTACATTATATGTTCAACGGATGAGTCGATATGTTATCGTTGTACATTATATGTTCAACGGATGAGTCGATATGTTATCGTTGTACATTAGATGTTCAACGGATGAGTCGATATGTTATCGTTGTACATTAGATGTTCAACGGATGAGTCGATATGTTATCGTTGTACATTAGATGTTCAACGGATGAGTCGATATGTTATCGTTGTACATTAGATGTTCAACGGATGAGTCGATATGTTATCGTTGTACATTAGATGTTCAACGGATGAGTCGATATGTTATCGTTGTACATTAGATGTTCAACGGATGAGTCGATATGTTATCGTTGTACATTATATGTTCAACGGATGAGTCGATATATTATCGTTGTACATTATATGTTCAACGGATGAGTCGATATGTTATCGTTGTACATTATATGTTCAACGGATGAGTCGATATGTTATCGTTGTACATTAGATGTTCAACGGATGAGTCGATATGTTATCGTTGTACATTAGATGTTCAACGAATGAGTCGATATGTTATCGTTGTACATTAGATGTTCAACGGATGAGTCGATATGTTATCGTTGTACATTAGATGTTCAACGGATGAGTCGATATGTTATCGTTGTACATTAGATGTTCAACGGATGAGTCGATATGTTATCGTTGTACATTAGATGTTCAAAGGATGAGTCGATATGTTATCGTTGTACATTAGATGTTCAACGGATGAGTCGATATGTTATCGTTGTACATTAGATGTTCAACGGATGAGTCGATATGTTATCGTTGTACATTATATGTTCAACGGATGAGTCGATATGTTATCGTTGTACATTATATGTTCAACGGATGAGTCGATATGTTATCGTTGTACATTATATGTTCAACGGATGAGTCGATATGTTATCGTTGTACATTATATGTTCAACGGATGAGTCGATATGTTATCGTTGTACATTATATGTTCAACGGATGAGTCGATATGTTATCGTTGTACATTATATGTTCAACGGATGAGTCGATATGTTATCGTTGTACATTAGATGTTCAACGGATGAGTCGATATGTTATCGTTGTACATTATATGTTCAACGGATGAGTCGATATGTTATCGTTGTACATTAGATGTTCAACGGATGAGTCGATATGTTATCGTTGTACAATAGATTGTTCATCGAATGAGAGATATGCTATCGATGTAAATTTAGATGTTCATCGGACGAGTCGATATTGCTATCGTTGATTACATTATTATGGTCAACGGTGAGTCGATATGCTAATCGTTGTACATTTTAATGTTAAGACGATGATAGTCAATATGCTATAGTTGAACATTTATGTTCATCGGAAGACGAGTCGATATGTTATCGTTGTACATTATATGTTCAACGGATGAGTCGATATGTTATCGTTGTACATTAGATGTTCAACGGATGAGTCGATATGTTATCGTTGTACATTATATGTTCAACGGATGAGTCGATATGTTATCGTTGTACATTATATGTTCAACGGATGAGTCGATATGTTATCGTTGTACATTAGATGTTCAACGGATGAGTCGATATGTTATCGTTGTACATTAGATGTTCAACGGATGAGTTGATATGTTATCGTTGTACATTAGATGTTCAACGGATGAGTCGATATGTTATCGTTGTACATTAGATGTTCAACGGATGAGTCGATACTCCCGCCAAATACTCCCGCCAAATACTCCCGGCAAAAACTCCCGCCCAAAACTCCCGCCAAATACTCCCGCTAAATACTCCCGCCAAAAACCTCTTTTCCTCTTGATATACATTCTTTATTATCTATTTTTTTAAATGTTTGCCGCCAATACTCTTTCTATACCATAAAAGCAGATACTATCACAACCACAAACATATCACACACTCTTACCATCGCAACCACAAAAAGATGGTGAAGATGGTGCCACATTGAAGCTTTTGGTGTAGGTGCAGTAGGAGATGTAGTTTCTCGACAATCGTTGATAAACTGAGAGTTAACGATAAACTATACTATGCATGTCCAAAAATCAAAGGTAACAATCAAAGTTTTTTATTTGTGTAATATATAAATTTTCTGGTTAGTTGTTAAAAGAATTAATTTCTTTACTATTTAAAAGCCTCCGAAATATTTTGGATGTGGATTTTTTTATGGAAAGAGACCCGACTTCGTGAATTGATGAGTTCTTTTCGGATGCTCCATCTTTCCAAGTACTATGCAGGACATTCAAACTACCTCAATAAACTTATTCTAAGACCTTCAACTCCTAAAGCTATTCATCCAGGACGTAAAACACAACAAAAGATTCTCTAAGATCTTCAAGAAACGGAGAGTATGCTCAAAACTGCAAGAACACTTGCGTAGAAAGATAAGTGTACTCAAGGCAACAAGGAAATGCATATGCATTCGGAAAAACACACAGTTAATTCGGAATGCTCTATTTCACGAAGTTCTCAATGAAATGGAAAAACTTGATTTGGAGTCGTTTTTCATGCAATGTAATTCGTACGATTTCGAGTAGTTTGTCATTTGCAATGTAAATTCGTATGGTTTAAGTGTCTGTTTGTAAGTCGTTTGTGTTACTAGAAGTGGTATGTATAATATTTACCTAAATGAATGTTTGTTTTTGTGCATCTTGAAAAAGTATACAATACATCATGTTCAACTATAAAGGGTTAGTAGTGATATTTGAACTCGAACGAGAAATACGGAATATCGGCATACAAAATAACACTATTTTTTTTGTTAGAGTATACGGCATATCGGACCGAAAACGAACCTAGAAAACGTAGTTTTTTTATATAAGTATTTATATATTTTAAAAGTATCTTTTTAAATGTATAGTTATAAAACATATTTTATAAATAATAATGATTTAAAAGGCAAAATTAATTTTTTTGATAAAATACATTATCCCGGGCGACATGTCGCCCGGGAAACTGAGCGGGAAAAATTGCCGCCAGGTTTTCAGTGATTTTGTAGTCTAAAATTTTAATAAAAATATTCCCGGGCGACATGTCGCCCGGGAAACATTGTATTAAAAAATTATACATTTTTATAAATATTAAAAAACTGTATAAATTTTAATAAAATGTTTACCGGGCGACATGTCGCCTGGAAAAGTGTAACAAAAAACTTTTACCACTAAACACACATTAATTATCACTAAACACAAATGTTACGTCGGAAACTATTTATCCCAGGCGGAATTGATTATATCGGTTTTGATCGCCCGGGAAAGTGGAGCGGGAAAATTTGTAGTGTTTTTCTAAATTAAACATATTCATTATTTTTGTTATGACCCCCTGGGTTTTGACAATTATTAACCCTACCTTTTCTATTTTCATGCATGTTGCTTGCACTTAGTTGCATATAAAAACATAAAACAACTAGGATCATCAAGTGTATTTTGCCTGTCATAGACACACAACATAGTTTAAGAAAAAACGCAGTTATTACACAGTGTGACCAATAAAATAAATGCTATCTTTATAACGCTTTCTGATTGTTGGGGTTTTATCACCGGCTGGGTGAAGCTAATAAAGAACGAGATATCACAATAACCATGTAATTACTTTTTAAAAGAAACTAACTTTTTAAAAGAAACTATTTGATCTTATTTTTTTCGTTTACATAAATATCTCTTTGAGATAATTCAATGAACCGTGTAATATAGAGATGACTATAATTCAAGTATAACTTACATTGGGTATAATGGTATAAGTCACTTGAGTTACGTCCCAGGCACTAAAGAATTCGCCACTAGTTGAGGTTTAAATCTTTACAAGGTTTAAATCGGTTGAGACACCCTCACCTAAAAAAACATAAATTAACGAATAAACCCTAACACGTGCACATTTTTTGGGTGTCGAGTGACCCTTTCTCAAAAACCTAGCCTCGACGATGAATACATGTTTCACATTTTAACCAAAAGTTGATATTGGAATGCTCAAGTTACAATCGTTAACTATGTGGCTAGAAATGCGTGAGTCTATTGAGGGCACACTTGTTTACACCGATGGAACGTTTAATTAATATGATTAATCTATTTATAGTAAATGTATTAATTATATTAAGTAAATCACGAAATAACTAAACGGTGGTTAATTATACCGTTAGACGTTATAACTAACTTATAGACGTTTATTAACAAGTAAGAGACTTGTTGGTACAAAACTGAAACATATGGGGTGTTTGTTTTGGCCGGTCGAACCAAGAAAAAAATAGGGGAGTAGAGTGTTGTTTTTATGAAACTTGAGGAGGTGTTGGAGGGTGACATGGAGATCAAGTTATTAGGCTATATAAGGAACCCTCTAGGTTCATTATTGACTAATCCTTGAAATCCTAAACTCAAAAAAAGCTCTCCCCTCTTGCTCCTAAATCTCACGATTGGAACATAATCCCACAAGGGGTTTCGATCGGCTAAAAACCAAAACAACCAAGAACCTTGCGTTAAGTTGTTAATTCGTGACACGTGAACTAGCATTTGACGTTTTATCGTGACGTGTAGTGTGTGCATTCCTTAGAGACAACTTCCTTTAGTTGTTATAAGGTTGCGTGAAGATCAAGAAGATTAAATAACTCTCATAAAGTCGGTTCTTGGTGCTTTAGGTACTTACTACTTCGCACTTTTCAAAGCACCAAAATCTGTTATTAATTACTTGAAGAAGTTGAGACAAAATTTATTTTGGGGCGGCTCAATTGATAGAAACATAATGGCTTGGGTTTCATGGAAAAAAGTGTGTTTCTAATCTAATTGTGGAGGTCTTGGTATAGGTAGCCTTCAAGCCGCAAACTTGGCTATGCTATCTAAATGGTGGTGGCGCTTTCATAATGAAAACAATGCATTATGGAAACAAATCATAACTTCTGTTCATGGCATCAATGGTGGTATTTATGTTGACTCTCTTCCAAATCATAGACTTCTTCACAGTCCATGGGTGTCTGTTACCAAGATAAACTCGTCTCTATCGACTACGGATGTAAATCTGCACTTATTATTCACTCGGGTAATTAGAGATGGGTTCATTGTGTCTTTTTGGAATGATTTATGGATTGGAGATTCAAAGCTTAGTTCTATGTTTCCTAGAATCTTCTCGCAAAAGACCTCAAAGGAATGTAATGTACATGATCGATGAAAAAAAAATAACCATGGGCCTAAAAGTATAACGTAGGAATAGCGACGACCTATTAGAGGAGGCCCGGAAGAATGTCAACTTGTTAACCTTTTTTCCATAATCCGAGGTGTCAATGTTGTTGCCTCCCCTGATTCCTGAGAATGTAACTTAGACCTTTCAAAAATATTCACTGTTTCAGCTTTGAGAAAAAAGATTGACAGTTGCCTTCTTAGATCAATTGGTGATCAAACAAGGTAGAATAAGCCTCTTCCGATCAAAATAAATATTCATATATGGAGTTCAATTCAAGACCGACTCCCGACTCGTTGTAACCTAGATAATCAGGGAATCGACATCCATTCTAAAGAGATGTCCGGTGTGATGAAGATCTTGAAACTATTCAACATCTCTTTGTCGATTTTTCTTTGGCAAAGTCGCTTTGGAAGAAGATTTCATCTTGGTGGGAATTTACTGATTATCCTGAGCTCTTGTTGGACCTAATATCATGGGGAGACTCAACTAATCTTAGTAAAAGGTTCAAAATATGCCTAGATGTAGTCATTTAAACAACTAATTAGGTTATTTGGCGCTATAGAAATCAGTTATGTTTTGATTTGAAGCCTCCTCAAAAAGACATCTTAGAAGATGATAATCTTGGTTCTTCTTATTCTCTGTATTGGCGTAGGCTTATAAATCATTTCATTATGATGATTGGAGTCAAAATCTCCAGGATGGCTTATAATCACTTATTGTAACTTGTTGTTCCTCTTTTCTTTGGTGTCTTGCTAAAGTCTCTTAATAAAACGACGTTAAAAAAAAGCATCACTTTTCTTAGTAATTCAAGTGATAAAAAGGTTAGTAAGCTTTATGTGTTAACTTATATGCATCAACTAAGATCCTTATAGGACATATTTCATTGCTTACTCATAGTATAAAAGTTATATGGTTCTTAAATCCGAGACCCAAATCCTGAACAAAAAACCTATTTCTACTTGTTAAGGTTTAATTAATGGCATATTCAAATCTTAATTTACTGTCTATTTATACTTATATATTTATACTTATACTAAAGACAACTAAATGTTGTCTTATTTTTTAAGCAAAAATAATTTTTTAATACTAGCCCAATTAGCCCATTAACCCAACCCGGTCCAAACATAATCAAAACAAGCAAAAAAAATCCGGTATGTTTAAAATTTCAAAATAGCCACTCAAACTATGTATCAAATTACGAAAACTACACCCACTTTAACGCTATTTACAATTTTGACCCAAAAAACTTGACCCACCGCAGCGAAGCGCGGGTCTTCAATACTTGTTCTACACAATTACAATAAACTACACATTTTGAAAATTAAGTTTATTATATATCCAAATTAGACAATGTAACATTAGATGTAAAACACTGACGTAGTTATCTATAAACAGACAACGAGCTTTGCAATTAAAGGTGGCAAATCTTGTCCAAATTGTTAATCATGAACGCTTTTGAGCACTTTTCTAAAGTTAGGGGCATATTTTACCCATCAATTCTTGATTGACTCTTATGGGCACATGTAAAAAAAAATTTTTTTTGTTAAAACTACTAAATGGGCTCTTACGCATATGTAAAACAAAAAATAGGCTGCTGAGCGAATCTTCTTTACATAATGGTTCTTTTTTTGCCCGTCACTAATTTTTCCAGCTTTCAAGCACGTGTTATTATTTTTTATTTACACGTTTTCGTATGCTTTCATACGTTTTCTTACGATTTCATTTGTTTTTGTACGTTTTATAAGTTTTTGAAGGGTTTTCTACGATCTAGTACGTTTTCATTCGTTTTCATACGTTTTCATCCGTTTTCTACGCTTTTTTACGTTTTTAGTACTATTTCTTACGTTTTCATCCATTTCATTCGTTTTTCTACGTTTTCTTCCGTTTTCATTTGTATTTCTATGTTTTCATTCGTTTCTCTACGTTTTCATCTATTTTTTCTTCGTTTTTCAACGTTTTCATAAGTTTTTTTACGTTTTCGTACGTCTTTAAACGGTTTCATTTGATTTTAAAAGTTATCATACGTTTTTCTATACATTTCTACATTTTTCTATGTTTTCGTATGTTTTCATCCTTGTTTCTACGGTTTCGTCTGTTTTCCTACGTTTCATACGTTTTTATACGTTTTCGTAGTTTGACTAGTCTACGCCGCTTTGTCACAAATCCCCCCAAACGCGATTGCTAGGCTTAGGCTCTAGATCGGAATACGTGTCCTGAGGGGTGACGTCTTTAAATATTACATCACACAAAGCATAATAGCTTACGACCACGAAACGATGTTTTAAAAAATCATAACTCGTTGTATTATTTAAAATTAGATAAGTTTTACAAGATTAAAAAGAAATTAAACATTTGCGGAAACGTAAGTAAAATGTAGCGGAAGCATAAATTTGGTTTTCAAAAGACAACGTGTATGAATAAGAAATAAAGTCTTGGTAAATGGTATCATATTGCACGTAGACTCCACATAGCACATCAAAGAAGTCCAAAGCTAAGCACCTGAAAAACATGCTTAAAACGTCAACATAAAGTTGATGAATTCATAGGTTTAAGTAAAGCATTTGCGAGAATAAAAAACGTTTAGTGAATATTGTTTCACTCACAGTATTATAAAAAGTATTTAGTAATCAGAAACGTTCAACAAAAGCAGTGTGGACCACAAGTTCACAGTACGCATGTGACAGTTATAACAGATACAACTTCAAATAAAAAGTATTTACTGTTGTGCTAAGCTCATGACACCGAGACTCAATTCAAAGAAGTATATTATATGCCAAACAAGAAATTTAACTGCCCATAGAGGTATCTGAACAAGATCACCTTGTTCACGTCTAGGTGAAATCCCGACTGGGATATATCGTTTGTTTTGTTTTCTTCCCGAATCTAGTAAGTGCTACTTACCCGGATAGGGATAATTAGTCCCAATAGATCTATTTACAACATTCGCACTCACTTAACCAGTACGGTCGGTTAAGAATTAATGGTTCATCATAGTTCGGGCATTAGTGGTCTATTCGTAACCTAGGCAACATTGTATCAGGAAAAGTAACTAATGTAACGGTGTCCTTATAAAGTAACCAACGTATTTCCAAAAGAAAGGCTTTAGTTATTGCTATCCATAAGTAAACAAAGCCGTGATATCAAGCATGTAACCGATGTTGGCAAACGAAAAATTTATAAGAGTTTTGAAGCATTATTAGTAAATAAAGTTTGTGAAACGACATGTTCCAACCGAGATAAGTTATAAGGTTAATATAAACAAGTTATAAACGAGGGGCTATGAACTCTCACTGATCAAACGATGAGATAGTTATATAAATGAGGAGAACAAAGTAACGAATGGTCTTTAACCGCGACCTAATTAATAAGTTGCGCCTCTTATCTCTAGAACGGAGAAATAAATAACGAAAACGTTGCAGAAAACGTTTATTTAAAGAATACCATCCTATGGTTTGTGCTTTAGTTTATTTTATAAAACGGTGTTTATGTACTTATTTGGTTTTTATTAACATTACGCATTCTTACAAAAAAGGTGCCATTCTTAGAAAAGATACTTATTTTAGGAAACTTTCGTTTTTCAGAAGTTCTAAGTTGCGGGATGTTGTCCGGTCCCCTATATTTGTCAAGTCCAATAAGTCCAATAAAAGGCAACTTATACGAAACTCCTAAACGCCCTACTCATTTCTATTTCGCTAATTCGTACTAACTTACTATTTTTAGTAACATTCAACGGTATCGCTTTATCATTCTTAGAAAACTTCTAACCCTTCGTAATAAGATCAAATCACTACATTAATATTTTCTAAGGCTTTCGAAACCTAAACGGACCTAACCCGCTTGAAAACATCTTAATATATAAAATTATATGTCCGAAAATAACTTGATGAAAACTAGGTCTATCTCACTCATAAAGCAATTTTAACACATCTTTCGAGACTTTGGAAGGGAAGGCTATGTTTGTGTTTTACACTTTGGCCGAAACGGACTCGAAAGGGGTCAAAATGGTCATTTTCGTTTCTGATCTGATCATATTAAAATCGTT
>BQNB010013672.1:5828-69636 GCA_026074375.1 Tanacetum coccineum
ATAACACGAAGAAAAGATAGACTACAAGAAAGCTAATATACAAAAATTAAATTCTCACTTGAAAGGATTCAAGCAAGTAGAACTAAGCTAAACTACGATCAAAACCTAACTACTCCCCAAGCGGCGGCGCCAAAAACTTGATGCGGTCGTCGTAGGACTTCTACACGAAGTTTTACAACTCCCTAGGCAGAGCACCTAATCGTTGTAGTAGTAGTATAGGCAAGACTCGGGGGGTTGTTATCGTTCACTTAAGAAATAGGTTGGGAAGGCTTGATCAAGGTCTAACAGAATTCTAAAGGTTGAAAGAAGATTATTTTTGTATTTTTGTATTTATAAGAAAGCAGGTAAATCATATATTTCGAGAGGTTGGTTGGTTTTAGCTAATAAACTACGCTACTGGTGATAACAATAGAATAAAAGATTATGTTTATTTAATCATGTACTAGTCCCTAGATTTCTTCTCCTAGTGTTGTTGCTTTGTCACACTTGTGATGATTTATGTAACTATTTCCTAAGTCATGAACGGATTACACGAACTCGCCGTCTATTTAATATTCCGTTAAGGCAACGCACAAGTAAGGTAGTATGAAGACTATTACAAGGCCCCTAAGAGTATATTAAATGCGTTTGAAATATATTAAAAGTGGATCAACCATAAAAGAGGCAAGGTAGTATGAAGACTGTTACCCTATGGTATCCTTTCTACACAATCATGTTTTCCTAGACACGTCAACAGCGATACAGACAAAAGTTGGTTTTCTAAGACCTAACATGCATATTCATCACAAGAAGCAACACCACTAAGATCTACATTCCAGGTTTCATACAATCATAAATATATAAAACATAAAGAGTAGCTTAGCCAGCATGTTAATAAAACAAGAACATAGATAATCAAACAACACATACAACATATTAATGATTAAGATATACCTTCCTTGATTAAAAAATGAGTATGAGAAGAACAATAGGGTTTTAGCACTAAAAAGCGTCCCTAACCAGCTGCTACACGAACATGGGTCGTAACCCTTATTTTTTTATTCTAATCTAAAGTTACACACTTAAAACCCTAAAAACGGATTTGTATATATAGGAAAATCGTTGTGACGGCATCGCATTTTAATCGTGACGCCGTCATGAATAGAATATTCTAGATAATGGGTTGGGTCATGCATTTTGACGCCGTCTTGAGATCTTGTGACGCCGTCTTGGTGTGAATTGTGATGGCGTTACGTGTAATCTGTGACGCCGTCTCCAGCTTCTAGGTAGAAATTCTTGAGAGATGTTGGTGTAGGTCCGTAGTCTTGTCTGATTCTTTTTCAAATGAGCCCAAGTCACATGTATTTCCTCCAAATGCCTTCCAAATGCTGAATACCTGAAAAGGAATGATTAAGTACCTATTTTGGGCATAAATGCACGATTTAGGGGGTTAAACGACCCTAAAAAAGTGTATAAAATGACGCTTCATCAAATACTCCTACACTTAGGATTTGCTTGTCCTCAAGCAAATAGGCTTTTCTACCTAGACAATAGTAATATGAAGGTCATTTTACCTACTCATTAAAAGTATTTTACAACACAACCTTCTAAACCTTGTAATTAAAAGCACGAAAAGTATATACTAGCACCTCAAATAAGTGTTTGGGATTCTCTCTTTCACTCGGGTGTATAATAAATTATAACATAAAGGGGGAAATGGAAAATCATCACTCATTAACTGTCATAGCATATAAATTACCATAGGCTTGGTAAAGGATCAAACCTCCAACGCTAGGCGCAAGCATTTTTCATTACTATCCAAGAGGTCTTTTAAAGGGTTGTGGGGTGTAGGTGTAAGATAACATATAATGGAAATGGACACGGATGGGATACATTTGGGTGGCTTTGGGTGAATTTAGAGTGGAAGGGTTAACTAATTATTTACATGAATACACGTTGGTTTGGTTGCTAAGCCAAAACTCGGACGAAGATATAAAAACTCTACACAACTCTACATCAATCTCTTTCTTTTTCTTTTCATTTTTTTAATAACATAATACATCATAACATGGGGTTTATAACACGTACCCCTACACTTGAGCTTTTACATGCTCGATATTTACAATCTAACTAATGACCCAATTTAAGGTAGATTAAAATAACATGGAGATCATCTAACAAATATATGGGGGTATTGATTTAACTTTTCTTCCCCATTCTTCCGCAAAATAAATACTACCATGAATCCCAATCGTCCCAAAACATTATTTACAAGGATAAGGACTTAGCAACCGTGTACTCAAATAATTAACTTGGGTTAAAACAATATGTAATAAAAGAGGTAACAACACAAGGTAGCTAAGGGCTATTTGGTGTAACTATTGTTTAAGTGACAATGCTCTTCATAATAGTTCCAGCTTAAACCAGAAAATTACGAGAACCGAGAAAAAGGATAGGAATCGAGGTTATACTCGGGTAACCCTGCAATAAAAAATGAGCTGCATGCCAAGGGGTTGGGATAGTTATATGAATCGGTGTGACCATCATAAACAATTATAGGTTTAAAACATGGGTTAATCCTAATGTCTCTTATCAAGCAAATCCTAACACTTACTATGCCGTCTTGGGATGCATCACAAAAACAAGTTCTAGAATTTGATATACTACCGGTACACTCTCATAATCTTAAAGTAACCAATACCAATATTCTAGAAAAGGCGACAAAACCACGCATATACATCCGTAACGACGAATAAAACAAACATGATTGCTCACTCCTTAACTCGAACAAGCTAAAGGTATAATATCTAAGGGCGAACCTCACATTTGGGGGTGGAATTTGAGGGATTATGTGCAAGTAAATAAATTCCAATCCATGAGAGAACGCTCTTAATACGTTGGTTGATCGTCGGAAGTGTCATAAAAAAAAAAAATTTAAATTTGGTCCAAAATCCACTCTCTTATGCTATGTTTCGATATATTACCAATCATTTTAAGGACAAAGCAAATGGCAAATGAAAGAATAGTTTCTAAGGCTTATTTTCCCCCTACACTTAAGTTGAACATTATCCCCAATGTTCTATAAAAGTACCGCGTATAAAATAAATAAAGAGAAAGAAAACTAGGAAAAAAGAAACAAGTACTTCCCCTGGTTTGCTCAATTATGAGAAAAACATGGATAACTGGTTATATCGTCATCCAAGAAGAATCCAATGAAACGTTCTAAGATCTAAAGAATTTCCAAGCTTCCTTCTCAAATCACATTATAACCTGTCATCAAAGACAAGACAACTATACCAGGCATCAAATATGCGATACTACAATAATACAATATGAATTTAGGTTTGACTCGATAAAAACAGTAAAGATAGGATCGAGAGATTGTCAAACTTATTGGTTTGCATGGTTTATAACAAAGATTTACAATATTTTAAAATGTTATGCAAGTTTAATTTTCAAAATAATTAAAAACTTTAAGTTTTCTGGACCTGGGCGTTTGACGCCGTCAGGAAAATCCTGCCCCCGTCACAGGTTTCGTGGTGACGGCGTCGCGTGTAAATCGTGACGCCGTCTCCACGTTCTGTGAAAACAAAATTTTTGTTTTTCAAGAAAAAATTCATGCACTTGATTCCATAAGTTAATTCCTGTACAAATAACTGCATAAAACCTGAGATTTGACAATTTACTCATATGACTCGAAACTGACGCGAATTAATCTGAACAAATTATTTAACATGCTTGAAACTGATCAACAACCGATAGATTCCCCTACACTTATTATTTGCAAAATACCTTTGATTAAAATTAAGACGAGATTTAAAACAATACAAAGCATGATTACAAGATAGAGTTCGAACATGATAGAATAAAATGAAAAGAATATAACACATGACACTCCTAATTTGCGATAAAAGTAATAATTAGGTTGCCTCCCAAGAAGCGCTTTTCTTTATTTTATGAGTCTTGTAGCTAGACTCGAAGTCACACGTTCTTACGTGTCGTAGAGTGGTCCAAAGTCGAATGATTCCCTTGGAAATTCTCTTTCGGAGAGTTTCCTAAGGTGGGGATTGATTGTATAGGTTTTGGTAAACTTCCTCTTCGTCGATCGATAGTCTAAATCATGGGGTGCCATGCTCCATCTCCGTTTTTGGGTGGTTTGTCCCAGTTAATTAGTTTTTTAATTAGGTCCTCTGATTCCCACATATTACTTTTAAGGTTAATGGGTATGGCTCCTAAGAACTCTACCATCCTCCTAAACACTAAGGTATCCTTAAAAGGATTGAGCTCGGCATCTCTAGCAATTTCCCATTCTCCGGGTAAATGGCAGTCTAAGAAGTCCTTCCTAGCATAATAAGGGGTTCGTGTGCCTATTCCATCCAAGAGAGGTCGTGGTTTGTATGACTCCCTTTTTCCAAGTGTGGTCCAATAAGGTGATTCCTCCTCACCTAAGTCTACCCCTTTTACTCCGAATACCGACCTAGTGATTCCTTCCCTCACCGCTATTTTGGCCATCCTATAATCTATAACTGCATTGGCGGTGCTAGAATGCCTCTCCCATACTAGCAAAGGGGTGTCAGGGTCCTTCTTCATATCGATCACGTAGAAATTATTTAATAGTTTTAGTTTCCCTATGTGGACTTCTATGGCTTTAACAATCCTAACGGGGTAGGATTTGGTTCCGTCAGCTAACCCAAAGATATGGCCAGCCTCTTCTAATAATCTGATGTTAATTTTTTTTGAAGAGGTAAAGTGGGATTATGTTCACACATGATCCTAAATTAGCAAAGGTGTCAAAAGGTTTTGAGTCCTCTAATCTCAAGGTAGAGGAATAGTCCAAGGTCTTATTTCCATTTTCGCATGTATATTCTTTCTCCATGGACAAATGCTGAGTCATTTTTTGCCTAGTTTTCTATAGCTTTCTACTTATTTACTAATATGGCCATTATAGATTTGGAAGCGGAGCTAAAACTTCAAGAACCGGTAGGTTAAGATGCAAATCCTGGAATTCATCTTCAAGAGTTGGTTTGGGCTCTTCTGGTTGTGGTGGTCCGGTTTCAATCTTGGGTTGTCGTAGGTTTGTTTGGGAAATGGTTGCCTCCTTGAAATGTGTCTTGATAGCATTGATTGAAGTTAGAAGGGGTGAGATGATCATTGGGGATCAATTTTTGGGTAAGAACGAGCAAACAAGACTGGATGAGTCCCCAGTTTTGGGTTCTTAACTGTGTCGCTTAGTAATGTGCCCGCTATTTAATCGATGATAGCCTTTAACACTATGTCTATTTTGTTGGTCATCTCACCTTGTTATCGTTTGAAATCGGCTTCAAACTTAGACAACCTAGCGTCTTGAGATTCCATGAAGTTAGATACCAATCCTTCCAGACTTGATTGATTGTTAGAGCTTTAGGGATGGTTGTTGAAGGAACAGTTTGGGATTGAACCGTTGGGTTGAAACCGGTTAGGTGGTTGAAAAAAATTATTTTGAGAATTTTGGGGTTGTCTCCACCTAAGGTTTGGATGACTTCTCCATGATGGATTATAGGTGTCACCAAGATTGTTTTGCTCGGGCTTAAAAGTATACCACTTACCTCCCGCTTCATTGGTATGCGAGGATACCTATTCAACAAAGGCTTATTCTGGATCTTCCATGCAATACTGAGTGTTCTAAGGGACACTGCAGAATCTCACATGATGTATTGATTTTTGTTCACTGAGTATAGGTTGTGTCGGAGCAAGATGAGCTTCCATCAAGCTTTGGACTTGATTTTCGAGTTCGATTAGATGGCGGTTGGATGTACTCAGGACATCTTGAGGCAATGCGATTGCCTTGACTGGCTTAGCGAAATCCCTTGGGTCATTCCAACTTTCATTGTTATAGAGGGTGAGGCCCTCTAATAATGCCCAGGATTCTTCGACGTTTAAGTCACGAAGCTTGCCACTGGCAGATTGGTCAATGGTTCGTCTTATGACAGGATTGACATGGTCATAAAAAATTTGGACTTTGAGCCAAAGGTCGATGCCATATGGAGGAATCTTTTGTAGTAAGTCCTTGAAATGAGTCTATGCTTTTCGGATATAGATTTCTTCCATGATGTTGTCATTTGGAACAGTCAGATACATTGCTTAGTTTTGCGGTCCTTCCCGGTGGAAAGAATTGAGCAAGGAATCGGGTAGTAAGATCCTCCCATGTGGTGATGGATCCTGCTGGAAGACATTCAAGCCAATTGCTAGCTTGATCGCGAAGGGAAAATAGAAATAAACGTAGGCGCGTTTCTTCCCTATTTTCACCATCAAGGTCAAGTGAGTCCACTAGTTTTAGGAAATCCTTGAGGTGTTGGTTTGGATCCTCGGACCGAAGTCCGTGGAAAGAGCATGATCGTTTTTGCACAACCGGAATGGTGGCGGTCAAATAGAGTACCACCCAGAAATGAACGTTGTTTCCCTTACGGGGATGCTCAATGGTATTCCTATAGCCCTCGTTGGCTAGGTTTGAAGTAATCCTCCTAGAGTGTGATAGGATATCATCGTCTCCCATGGGTGGTTGACGAGAATGGGTTACGAAACAGATAAACAAAGAACAATAGACTAAACGAGAAAGCTAATATGGGGGAAAAATTAAATCTTACTTGAAAGAATTCAAGCAAGTAGAAATAAGCTAAAACTATGATCAGAACCTAACCTATTCCCTCACTCATCGGCAGCTAAAAACTTTTGCGATGTCGTAAGGGACTTCTACAAGAAGTTTTACAACTCCCTAGGCAGTGTACCTAACCGTTGTAGTGTAGTATAGGCAAGACTCGAGGGTTGTTATCGTTCTCTAGGGGAATAGGTTGGGAAGGCTTGATCACGGTCTAACAAAAATTCTAAGGGTTGAGAGAAGATTCCTTTTTTATTTTTTATATGTTTTAATGAAAGCAGTAAAATCATATGAGTTGAGATGCTTGGTTGTTTTAGCTAATAAACTAAATATAAACTAAGCTACTAGTGATAACAATATAATAAAAGATTGTGTTTATTTAATCATGTATTACTCCCTAGATTGCTACCCTAATGTTAGTAGCTAATTGTCACACTGTGATGATCTATGTAATTATTTCCTAAGTCATGAACGAATTACACGAACCCGCCGTCTATTTAATATTTCGTTAAGGCAACGCACAAGTAAGGTAGTATGAAGACTATTACAAGGCCCCTAAGAGTATATTAAATGCATTTGAAATATATTATAAAGAGTGGAACAACCATATAAGGGGCAAGGGTGTATGAAGAACTGTTACCCGATGGTATATTTTCCTACACAATCATGTATTTCCTAGACATAATCAACAACGATACATACAAAACTAGGGTTTTTCAAATACATAACATGCATATTCATCACAAAAGCAACACCACTAAGATCTACATCCTAGGTTTCATACAATCATAAATAAACACAATAGAAGGTTTAGCCAAGCATGTTAAAGATAAAGCAAGAATAGATAAGAATCACACAACAAGACATATTGAATGATTAAGATAGTCTTACTTGATTAAAACATGAATTGAAAGAAGTACAATAGGGTTTTGAGGCCCTAAAATCGTCCCTAACAGCTGCTAAACGAACTAGGGTTCGTCCTTTCTTTTACTCTAAAGTTACACACTTAAAACCCTAAAAATGAATTTGTATATATAGAAAAATCGTTGTGACGGCATCGCGTTTTAATTGTGACGCCGTCATGAATAGAATATTCTAGATAATGGGTTGGGTCGTGCATTCTGATGCCGTCTTGAGATTTTGTGACGCCGTCTTCGTATGAATTGTGACGGCTTCACGTGTAATCTGTGACGCCGTCTCCAGCTACTGAGTAGAAATTTTTGAGAGATGTTGGTCTAGGTTCGTAGTCTTGTCCGTTTCTTCTCCAAATGAGCCCAAGTCACGTGTATTTCCTCCAAATGCCTTCCAAATGCTGAATACCTGAAAAGGAACGATTAAGTACCTATTTTGGGCATAAATGCATGATTTAGGGGGTTAAACGGCCCCGAAAAAATGTATAAAATGACACCTCATCAGTATGCACGATGAAGTTTATGATTCTATTAGACCTGTTTAGCAATGCAGTTTAAAATGATAAGTTGTTATAATACTGAATTGTCGATAATAAGTGTGATAACCATTAAATATACTTTTTGCATTAAGATAATGTCAAAAGTACAATAAATATTCTCGAGTGTATGCACTAAACATTGACATTGTCTTAGTGCGATGAATAGTAATGCTAAAAAGCATAAAATATAGCGTTATGATATTCATAACGGTATAATACAACATTTTAACTTTTAGTATTATAATAATATTTACTTTTCATGTTACATCTCCTTTTGAGTTAAGTAAAACTATTAAACAAACTCTAATGCAAGATTTAGTGCAAACATTAGAATAACAATTATTTAGTGAAAGCATATTTTAAAATTATATTTTTTCCACTAAAATGGTGTAAAATTTTAATGCATAAATTGGAGATGCTCTTATTAGTTAACTTGTAATATATATTGTGTGTTTGTCACGAAGCATTTAAGAGCGGTGAGCGTAGAGCTGCGTGATTTTTAATGCTCGTTTGGCAAATAGTTTTTTCTTTTCTTTTTCGGAACGCTCATTTTTCAATGCTCCATGAAGTTGTATTTAAAAGCGTTGAACATTTAAGAACTTTTTTACACGATTTCAATTTATAAAAAGCTACATCTACTACTTGTAGTTCATGCTCAAATATTACTGTTTACTGCTACCGCAATTTTTGCTAAACATAACCGTAAAGTGAAGGGTGAAAAATGCAAAAGTTACCGCAAATAATGTTGCAAAAGCATGTGAAGGAATATACTTTTTGATATTGAACAATATACTAATTAGAGTTTCTTATTTTGTCTTTTTGTGGCATGGGCTCAAGTTTTTTTCCTGGGCTCCCAGTTTGGCCTTTCAATTTGGGCCGGCCAATTTGTTTTTATTTATTTATTTATTCATCATTTGTGACGCAAGTATAATAACGTGCAACATAGAAGTAGGTAATATAAAAAACCACCCGCGGAAAAATCTTCGAATTGCAAACAAATCATTTGTGACGCAAGTATAATAACGTGCAACATAGAAGTAGGTAATATAAAAAACCACCCGCGGAAAAATCTTCGAATTGCAAACAAAACGAGCCCAACATTGCAATGATTCTGACATACGCACAATTTTATAAAAAATGTCAAAAATGTTCAGATCCTTAGCCGGGCTCCTTTTAGCCCATGTGGCCGGCCCAAATGGTAAATCTATAATATATATATGTACAAAAAATAGCCGGTTCATTATTTTTTGTTACAATAACAATTGTATAAAAAAAATTGTTACACTATTCTCGAAGCTAAATAACTTTCGACATTGGGCTAGCAACGCTGCAACGCTCGGCATTATGCCCACTCGTTTATATAAACTTAACAAAAACTGAGTAGTATTGTGTTTGTAACATTTTATATTGGTATTTCATTTCACACACGATCTTTCTCTTCTCTCTTACGAATCCAATTCTTTAAACCATCTCATCATCTGTAACACAACAACACCAACACTAAAATACCCCTCTTTCATGATCAATTAAATTCCTAAATCTCTGTTTCAAGGTAAAACTATTATACCCTTTTGATTTGATATTTTATGTTGCTTGAATTTGGAATAAATTGTTTCTAAATTTGATGTATTCAATTTGGGTTAATGGGTTATTGATCTTTTTTCAATTTATGTGGGTTTTGATTGAAATCTTGGTGTTATATGATTAATATTGATTTTGCATAGTGTTGATTGGATTAATGTAATGATTTTAACAACCAGGGCTTTACCTTGTTTGAGTCTGTGTGGCGGTGGGTTCAAAACCCGTGGATTAGTCGGTCAAAAGGTCGGAAACCATGGTTACCAAAAAAAATAATGTAATGATTTTTTAGTTTTAATGTTGCTTGATGGTTTGGAATATTTATGGTTTATTTTTCCCAATATTGTTAGATTAGGGTAAAATAGTAACTATAGTTAATAGTGTCTTAACTAAAATCATTGTTATAAAGTAAGGGGGCGTTTGACATTGCGGTAGAAAGCGATTGTGTGTTATGAAATAACTGTGTAACAAAATGGGCTAGCATGAGATAGTGTTCGGACATGCTTATGCTGTTTTAGTGTTTGACAAATTATGATTGTTAAAGATACATGTAATTTGACCCTTGATAATCTGAATCAGTTTTCTTCATCTAGACTTAAATCTATAATCTAAAACTAATTGCTCAGCTTGTTAATCAGTCAATTTTTTCAAGTCACGTATAGGCAATTACGGGAGGTAAGCAGTCATTGAATGTCAGAATACTTGGTTTATTTGTGAATGACTTTGAGTAACGGGATAAAGATAGTCAGTCCATAAGTTTTTTGTACTGGCATCTTATTTGGCCTATCGATGACCGAGTAATTAGATTTAATTGCACTACAGCTAAACACTAGAAACTGGTTGTCTACTACATGTAAACGTTAAACACAATAGTTAAGCTGGTGTGATAATCAGACTTGGAGCCATTTATTTTGTTAATAATCGACTGCCTATATAACTTGACGAGTTGATAAATCATAGCTTTAATTGGCAAGCTATGCGTGATGGCAGTCATATACTGTAGATCTCGCAAGTAGAATCCTCTTAATTACAGAATCTGAATTATGTTATCGTACCTGCGTTCTGTTTTGTTTTTTTGGGTAAAGGGTTACCCCGGTAAATTAAATTAAAACCGAAAAAGTTAAGTACAAATGGAATGTGGCTGAAGTACCACATTAACCTCAAGCTAAACAACTTGACAAACTCCTAAAACTAGTGCTTATGACATGCCATAAACACTTACAACTCTAGAAACAACTAATTGCAACTAGAACAAATGACTCAACTAAACAAGCTAACCAGCAGCATCCGTGAAAGATGAACTTCCACCGGTTTTTGTACTTGGAAATAAGTTAGCCGATTCATCATACACATTTTCAACATCTTCATCACTTTCATCATCCAAGGCGGAATAAGAATTAGACGTGGTGATATTACCTTTCTTAGAAGAAGTACCAGTAGTCTTCAACATAGATGACGATTTAGATGCATTACCCACATTAGTAGCACCCTTTATTGGTGCACTTGTAGTCGCCTTTGGCTCATACCTAACATTTTGTTTAACCGAGGGACCAACAATTGACCACCCGTAGTAGACTTGGATTTACCCTTCTTTTTTTTACCCACCGTTTGGAATCCATCATGCGTTCTGTTTTGTTGAGCGTGTGAATCAGAGTTCAGTCTCTATATTTAGTTCTCTATTGAGTGTTATGCTATATTTAGATTTAGACGATGCGATGCCTCCCACACTTCCGCCATTTTCGCTAGTTAATTGAGATGTTAAAGAACTTTGGTATAAAATCACAATTCAAATAATGTATTCGGCCCTTTAAGGAAAGACGCGATCAATTTGTAAGGTTATCCTGAATCCATGCATTTTCTTGTGTCTACTACACTAACAGTATTACTACTTGCACCTATGTGAAGGTGCATTACATGTGGTACATCACGGTCATGCCTCGATGGCTTATTGATCATGCATAAGGTGTGGCCTTCATAGCCATTAGTTCATTCGTTTCTTCCTTTGGCTGTGGTGAGCCTAATGGAGTATGGAGTCTGCAAACTTCCAACTTCAAATTGATGATTTCTTGTTTAATGCTAAAAATGGCAAAATGTTTACATCTTTTGTTATTTATATAGTTCAGTAATCATTTATGATTTCATTCACTTTACGTCCATAGCTAGAAAGATATGATCATGTTCATTATTATCAATAAAATAGTCTGTTACATATTTGTATTTATAGCAAAGGCTAAAAATGACTGTTATTGTTATTCAGGTTGTATGAATGGCTGCACTGATAGACGGTCTTCCTGATGCTGTTGCAATTAGGTGTCTCGCGCGGGTCCCATTCTACCTTCATCCAACTCTATCACTCGTTTCACGTTCATGGCGAGATGCAGTTCACAGCACCGAGCTTTACAAAGCCCGTGAAGAAGTCAAATCAACAGAAGACTTTTTATGTGTATGCGCGTTTGACCCAGAAAACATGTGGCAACTGTATGACCCGAACCAAGATATGTGGCTTACACTCCCTGTACTCCCGTCAAGAGTCCGTAATCTAGCCCACTTCGGTGTGGTCTCGACAAATGGTAAATTGTTTGTTCTGGGTGGTGGGAGTGATCGAGTTGACCCGTTGACCGGCGATCAAGACGGAAGCTTTGCAACCAGCGGGGTATGGGCTTATGATCCGATCGTCCGACGGTGGGCCCCACGATCTTCGATGATTGTCCCACGTGCGATGTTCGCGTGCTGTGTTATAGACGGGAAGATCGTGGTGGCTGGTGGGTTCACAACATGCCGGAAATCGATCTCGAAAGCGGAAATTTACTATCCCGAAAAGGATATTTGGGTTTCGATACCCGATCTCCACCACACTCATAACTCTGCTTGTTCAGGGTTGGTGATTGGTGGTAAGATGCACGTGGTGCATAAGGGTTTGACCACAGTTCAAGTTCTGGAGAACGTGAACCAGGGGTGGACAGTTCATGAGCATTCATGGGCTCAGGGTCCAATGGCAGTGGTTAAGGGTTCATTGTATGTAATGAGTCATGGGCTAATATACAAGCAAGAGAAAGAGGTTCGGAAAGTGGTGATATCAGCTTCTGAGTTCAAGAAGCGAATCGAGTTTGCTATGATCGGTTTTAAAGATGATATATATGTTATTGGAGGGGTGATTGGACCTGAAAGATACTGTGATATAAAGAAGATGTCGGATGTTGATGCTTTGACGTTGGGTAGTGAGAGGCCCGTGTGGAGGCAAGCGTCCCCGATGACGAGATGTCGGGGAACAATTCTCGGGTGTGCTGTGCTGAGAATTTAGGTGGTCTGTGTTTCGCTGATGTTTTGTTGTTCTTGCTTTTGTTATTGTAGATGTTCGGTGAGATCTATCTGGATTTATGTCTCAATAAATCATATGGGTATGCATTTAGATACAGGTTTGCTATTCGTTTATGTGGTTCTGTTTTTAGATGACCGTATAATATCTGATCAGAATGTAAACTAATTACTTTCTTCGACCATTCGTGTTTCGTTAGTGCTTTTACCTGTTATACATTTATATGAGTTGGTCCCCGTTTCTTCACAGGTGTTTAAGCATGTTTTGAAAAAATATGGAAATATGCAAGTTTTAATGGGTACATATGTAATTGCCTTATTTGTTTCGGTCAACTTGCTCATAAATACCTCTTTCTTTTACTAGCCGGGTACCCGCGCAATGCGGCAGCGGGTACCCGGTAACTAAATATAGTGGCGAGCAAACGTTGTTCATTTATATGTTTTTTCTAACATAATTTTACAAAATAATGACAAATTTTAATTAAAATAACTATTAATCATACTGATGCAACTATTTCATATCCAAATAACATAAGGTTCAAATTAATGAGAGTAACATAAGTAGTTAAAGATATAAATTAAAGATAAACATCAATACAAATGAAATGTAATAGACATTGAAAAAGATAACTCGTTAACAATATAATAATCGACTAAAATAATTAAGAACCTAATTGTTTACAATTTTTTTTTTACCTTAACGATTGATGAAGATTTGACTTATCGAATGATGTAAGCCATAATGTTAGAACCCATTGAAGTTATAAATTTTTAGATTAAAATTTTGAAATGAATTATCAATGCCAATCATGTATATATATAATTTACAAATGAACTTTTTTTTATATAAAGCAGTCGAGATACATACTATTAAATAAGCGGTTTCAACATTAAATGTTTGTAACCACCTTGACCTTCAACATTAACTTAAAGACCATGATTATGGTCATGTAACCACTATGAATTCATGAAGGAGGTTATGAGGTTAATTGTCCGATTAATGCTCATAGATACTAATTGTTTACAAAAAAATATATGTTTACCTTAACAATTGATGAAGATTTGACTTATCGAATGATGTAAGCCATAATGTTAGAACCTATTGAAGTTATAATTTTTTAAATTAAAATTTTGAAATGAATTATCAATGTCAATCATGTATATATAGAATTCGCAAATCAACTTTTTTTATATAAAGCAGTAGAGATACATACTATAGGCGGTTTCAACATTAAATGTTTGTAACCACCTTGACCTTCAACATTAACTTAAAGACCATGATTATGGTCATGTAACCACTATGAATTCATGAAGGAGATTATGAGATTAATTGTCCGATAAATGCTCATAACTCCTTTTGACCAGGAGTTACAAACTCTTTTAAATGAGCTATTATTAACACATGCTAGTTAAAAAACGTATACATTTAATCTGATGTGAATTTTAAAATGTTTATGCTGAAGATTGACTAATGAATTTATATCTTTCTCAAACAATAAATGTTTTGGTCCCTTATAATTTTTAAGACTTCTAAAATATAATCACACGGGTACCCGCCACTACAACGGAGAGGGGTACCATGTGACTATATTTTGCGACGAACAAATGTTATTCGGTTAAACGTTCTTCTAACAACAACTGTCAAAAAATTATATCTACAAAATAAAATCTATAGATCTATAAAAGAATTATAAAAACCAAAATGCATAACATTTATGTACTAAATAATTAATTTCTCAAATTGTAAAATATAAATTAACATGACTAACAAACCATGTTTATTCTGTATAAATCGTCAACTTTACACATGGCATCCATGCTTCACCATCAAAAAGAGATCAAGCTGCTCAAAATATTCATATATATCTAACAAAAAGTACATTGGATATGGGAATATTCATATAGATATGCCAAAACCGCTCAAAATCACCAAAAAACACACCGAAATCACCTAACGCACTGAAACCACCTAGTCCATCAAAGCCTCATTAGCTTGGCAGACGACATAGACAATGGTGGCGGTAGCGACTGACGGCACATGATGTTGGCAAAGGTGGCGTCAAAACTAGACGGTAGTGGCGGCAAAATCTGAAATGTGTGACGGCGGAATTTGGTGGTTTGAAGAACAAAAGAGAATGGTGTTTGTGTTTTTAAGAGAGATAAAATAGAGAGATGAAAATGGTGTAATGAATTTTGTTAGTGTGTTAAATTTTTATACTCAATGAGTATTTGAGTTTTTGGTTTACACTTAAATGATGTTTAATGGACCGTTACAAATGAACCACATGAATGCATATTGTTACAAAATAAGCCTGTTACGAAATGAAGTGCATGAAGACACTTTAATTTTCAGTTATGAGGCTTTAAATGGCCCTTTATTTTAAAAGGCTTTTAATGTTGGCTGTATGCATGAACTTTCGCAAAGAAGTAATCTTTTTTACTTAAAATTTTAAGACTTCTAAATGTAGAATGGGCTAAATGCTTTATAAAGTATTATATTATATATATATATATATATATATATATACTAGTTGCAAAGCCCGCCCGATGGGCGGGCTCGCATTGTGAGTATCCAAGGAATAAATTAGCTAACAGTTAATGAATTACGAACAACATAAAAATTTTATAGAGCAAAAACGAACAAAAAGAAATGAATAAAATTTTTATAGAGCGAATAATGTGAAATTTTTATAGAGTGAATAACGAACAAAAAGAAATGAACGATAATCCGATAAGAAGAAATAACACGAGTGTATATTCCTTTTTGGAAGGATCGTAGTTACGAATGTAGTGTATGATTGTTGGCTCGGAAAGGAGTAGATGATATGCAATGTGAAAACTAACACTTTTGGGAAAAAAATAAAGTTGGTAAATGAACAACTTAGTGCATACAAATATGTTTTTTTAATAAGAAAGTCACTTGTGAGTATCCAAGGTATAAATAAAGTAACGGTTAATCAATTACGAAAACCGTAAAATATTTATACAGTGAATAAAGAACAAAAAAGAAATTTATGGTTATCCGATATGAGGAAATAAAACCTTAATAAAGTATCCGTCATCACAAAGTCTATGCTTTTAGTTCAAATGTGAAATTAAAGCTTCTTTATACACAATGTTTGTCATTGAATTTATGTATTTACCATCTCTATCACAACATAGAATCTTCAAATCCTGCGTGCTCTGGACCCTTGAGACAACGAAATATAGTTTGCCCATGAGAGAAAACCAACCTCTGTAAAAAAAACCCAACCTTAGACAATGTCTGGCCTTGACTTTTATCAATTAAAACCTATGAAATCGATCAACAATGTATTATGAATGGACTTTTAACATAGCAATGATTCATTGTAAATAACATGTACGTATAGAATCTTTTAGATGAATTTGGTATAAAAATGTAATTAAAAAATATCATATAAATGTGGCAAAGGAGAACTAATAGTTTTATAGACGTTCAAAAGCATATGATAGTATAAAACGAATAATTCTATGACCCGTGAAATTCACGGGATAAAATTTAAAACAGTGAAATCGACCGAGAATATATTACAAATGGATATTTAACCGATCAAATGATCAATTGTTGAAACACGTGAGTTAAGAATAAGTTAGATCGAGGCGGTATAATAATATTTCAAAAAATAAATAAATAAAACGTGAATTGGCTCATTGACCCATGAACATTATGGGTTAAAAAATAATAACGGAAATTAATCATTTGTTCAAAGACAAAGGAAATAAGAGTAAAGTTTTAAAATATATATACAACCATGAAGATGAATAGCTTTTAATAAGGGTGATGATTTGCACACTCTATAAATTGATTGATACACTCAAAAATATGTGTGTCATGACTATGATACCCTTAATATGTGCACACTCCAATAAATGATATAAGGGTATAAATGTCAAGATACACACAATTTGAGTGTGCAAATCAATAAGTAGAGTGTACAAATCACCACTCTTTTAATAAACTCCTTACCATCAACATTTGTTGATAAAAATTAAGTACATATCAAATATTCCAACTTTTAGAGTAACCATGGTATCATTTTGTTTTAACGTTGCTTAGAATTGGTGCTGATGAATCAGTTAGAAATACAAAATACAGGTGACAAGTTATATGTGTATATATAATCTTACATTCCTGCGTTTAGAAAAACAAAATATTAGCAACAATAATGAACAGGTGTAATTCACTAAAGAGGGTAATCATTTTTTTTGTAATTACTTGTTCAGAAAATAGCCTCTAATTTTTATATTTTTTTAACAAAACCATCATAAACTCATAATTTTTGTTTCTCTTTTCTCATTCATTTTTTTAACTGCATCAACTTTCAAAGTAACTATCAACTTTTATAGTAACCATGGTTTCATTTTGTTTTAACGTTGCTTAGAATTGGCGTTGATGAGTCAGTTACTTTAGTTAAGTGTTACATCCTGTCAGGTCTCAAGGTTGAAAATTTACCTGAATTGATGTCTTTGAAAGTTTGGGGTTTCTTCTGTTACAAAATAGTGTCTTAACTTTTCTCAAATTTTATTTCAGGTAACCTCCTTTTTTGCCAGACCATTTCTCTTAAACTGTCGAAAGTTGCGATAAAGAGCCTAAAAGATTAGACACATGTTACCTGCGGTTAAGGTTTAAGGTTAATTTGATATGAAGCTTTAAAAAGTCTAAAGGCTTTTTCCAGGCTAAAAAAGTCGGTTACCCGAAATATTGTCTTATGCATTTATTTATTTGTCTATATGTTGAATAAAATATGATGGATGTAAATGTGCTCTACTATCTTTGACATTGCTTATCTGATGTAGTCAAAATAAATAAAGCTTCCAAAAAAGAGATTGTAATGAATACTAAAATGTGACCTTTATACCAAACAATCATTAGTAGTTTTACTCATATTAACTTAGCCTTAGTTTTCAGTGCATTCAAACTCGTTAAATGGGAATGTTCCAGTTTCTATTGGGCAACTCACCAAACTCACAGATCTTGATATTTCTGAAAACTCTCTAGAAGGAGTAACTACCCAAAGCCCACTTTGCAAAGCTTTCGATGTTAAAGTACTTGGACACCTCTCCTAACAGTAAGCTGACATTCATTGTTTCACGTAAGTGGAAACCTCCATTTTAATTTATAAGTGTTGATCTTAATTCCAACAAAATTATAAATGGAATTCAACAAATGGCAACACAAAAGAAACTAAGAAGTTTAAGGTGGTCTAATGCTAGCCTTACAGGCCCTTTGCCGACATGGTTGTGGAAGATGCCCGTCATTGATTTCTTAGATCTCTCTCACAATAAACTCAACGGAGCTTTACTGTCTATGCAAGATAACCTTTTCAATGAGTACATTCCTATGTCATTGTGTTATATGTGAAACTTGCATACCATGAAATTTAGCTTAGATTAGTTATCTGGTGTCATTTCAAGTTCTATGGTACCTCATTCATTAAGCTCTGGTTTGAGTCTTAATATGACACAATAAACTTCATTACTCGAAGTTGCACATGTAATGCATGCTTCATATGTAATTTTTTCAATCAAAGTCCTTGAAGTTATTTTTCGTTTGTCACCGGAAACATTCAGGTTCACATGTAAAAAATATATATACAAAAAAGTACCCTAAGAAATAAATCTACCTTAGCTGTTACAACAATAGACATTCTGATTTTTCAAAGTGTTTTTTAAGAAAATTACCTCTTAATCATATGGAAATCCAAAACTACGTATTATTCTTTCTTTGGAAAAAAAGAAGGGTCTATATAATCAAGTGTTTAATAAAAGTATCGTAACTTACTTTGCAACTCTCAATAATGTTCTGCGTGCAGTCTTGTGAAAGCCAACTATCATCTTGGCACAATCCCTAATATAAAAACTAATAATAAGATCAGATAGTATTCACTAATTTTATGTAAAGAAAACTTATAGAATTATATCTTGAAGTATACATGATCTAAAAATCATCAGAGTGCGAATGATTGTATAAAAGTAGGGCCAAATGTATAGTATATCTAGCAAGCTAAATAGATGATGATAATAATGATGAGAGGTAAAGAATTCATATTCTGCCAAGTACAACTCAATCATGAAGAATGCTAGCCTTTTAAACTGGAAAACAATGATATAAGAGATGTTAGTCTTCTATTCTTGATTGTGATCGAGTACATCTATTTTATAAGGTTTACCATCAAAGACTAAAAATATACCTATTTTCCTTTGGTAGGTGCTATGAGAAATATGAGCAAGAAAATATAAGGCGTGCGCAAGTTAAGATCAAAGTTCAGATTCCTTAAGAACCGTTGTCTCCTGATATAGTTGGGAACAGAATTAACTTTTAGTAAAAACAGAATATGACGTGAGAGTTATACACTAATACACATTACTGTATGTAATATCTTCTTTTAAAATTGAGATTTATACACAATAATACACAGAATATGACGTGAGAGTGAAACCAGAACCATTGCATCTGCTCTCGGTGTTTCCACATATTCTTATTAATTTTATAAGGAGGTTGTGACCACTTCTTTTAGAAAACATTTTTATGATGATTAGCAAGCACAAAAAATATGTCACATCCATATAAATATTTTGATATATCTTACAAAAGGTTGATACTTATTTACGCGTTAAGATACCTGTGGAGATTCTAGCATTTAAGGGGAAGGAAATGAGGAGATGAATCAGATGGGTTGGAGTATGTAGGCACAGTCAATGCAGGACCATAATATGCCTTTGGAAATCTTAGTAAGACTTTATCCAATAAATAAATGATGGAATTTTAAAAAGGTGCATAATCAAAATAACATGCAAGGGAGCCACATGATCAGTGGTTTGTTTCACTGGATCCTACTCCTGCAAGAGTTGAGTTATAAATGTAGGCAGTGTAAGCATAACAAAATAAGTAGGAACGTTAACCATCTCCTAAATAGGTGGTTTATATCAATATATCAAAAGTCAACTGCGGCATGTTATTGTACCTTTTTTTAGCGTCACCAGCCCCACCAATAATAATAAGGAGTGATTACATGTCTACAAATCGTGTTGCCTCTCGTGTGATCAAAATTTGGAGTGCCAAACCCTAAAACGTAGAAAACTTATGTCTATAACAACTACAAAACCAAAACATAAATTAAGCCACTAAATAGACAACCATTTACTACTTTATAACAAAACATGCCGACCTGCACATTTTATGAAACAATTTTCATAATAGTTTATAAACCGTATACTAATCTGATTTCTTCAATAAACTCGGCAGAACTTTTGCCTTCTAAATAGCCATTACGAATGTAAATAACATTGAATATCCATAATTACATGTTGCGTAATGAGATTAGTTGCTTTACCTGTGGTTCCAATGGTCACCTCAACACTGCTCCACAAGTAATTCGTAGCTAGTCTCTCAACAGAAGTAGACAACTGCAAATAACCCCATGAAAAAAACAGTAAGATTTAAATGTAACCCTGCATTTCCACTTCACTATAGAGCTCCAACTTGAGATATAAAAACAAAAAAAGGGGGTGAATCATTTTCATAACATGCCTTCTTAGTACTAATCATGCAAAGCATTAGGCATTGTATTAAGTTTGTATGTCATGTAGGAAAGTGTCAGTATCAGTCTGCAGGTTATGCAGCCATTGCAACCATTACAGCAGGAGGACCCATTGCAGTAGATCCCTCTAGTAAGGACCACATTTGATTTATGCTAATTCCAATAAGCAACAGGGCACGAGCTTCCCACTGAAACAAAGAGTAACCAAAAGAGATATTTGTCAAAACAGCCTTCCAACAAACTTCCAGCATGTTTTAGTATCATGAAGCGAATATCGGCACAACAAAATATCAAATAAGATTTATAATGAATGATCGCAGATTTAAATTGAATATCCAGGATATTATAGAAACTATGATTAGGGTACAATACCTCAGTAGGTGCTACGTACCCAGATAAGTTATGGATCTCGTTCAAGTTTTGTGAAAATGATGACCAGTGCATGATCGAGTAAATGAGACACACGTCATGTTTTGAGGTTGCCCAAACCAAGTTCCCTTGCTGTACACAACATACATAAATCAAATTAGGTATGCAAACAACGTGCACGGTTATCGTATCCTTCTCATACCAAACTTTATTTAAAAATAGCGAACACAATAAATTCAGCCTATGGTAAAATTACAAAACGTGTCGCGAGTATCTAAATCTAAACGCAGGACATATACAACACCAAAATATTATAATACAGAACTGAGTTTAAAAAACCAGAATAAATGATAATCATATATTTTCAGACATGGATAAAAACAAATCCATAGCATGAGTTACCTGAAAAATTAGTTTCAGCTTTAAACGTCTGCTACCGGAGTGTTGTGGAGGTTTGGAGGCACCAAAACCAGATGAAGGATATGCTAAAAGACAATTGATTCTTAATTTCACATTTGAGCTAAAAGCATAGACTTTACTGATATTTTACAGTTTTCTAATCTTTTAAAGTTTTCTGCTAAAAGACAATTAATTCTTAAAGCCTCTCTTGCATATCCCATTGCAACATATTCGGTTTCTGTTTCTTAGTTAATTGGTTTGGATACTGACATGGTTGTGTTTGTGGTAGTGCCTGCTGCTGCTGTAAATCTTATATCAACCATATACAGAAAAGTTAAACAGTTAATGACTTAAGATGTTGATACGATGCACCAAAAACAAAAATATTCAAATGTTGCAAAGGTTGATCTAGAGTCGGTCATATTACCCCTTCACAAGTTTGTCAAATTGAACAAAGCTGGAATGTAAATTATCTACACGTACAAACTGTGACCACTCTTAAAACAACTAACAAAATACACAAATCAGGTAGTAGCATTTTAAACCTTGACGCATCTTGCATGACAAAAGTTACTTATCAATTGCTTATCCACAAAGCATAAACATACACACACATAACTCTTTAATATTTATTGGTTAACATCCAATGTATAAACATACACACAGCACACACAGAAATAGGTGTTAAGGAATTTCTTTCAGAAGCAAGACCATAAGCATATACACATAGAAAATCAAGTTGCACATGACAATTAATTAATTTAAAGAGACAAACTCACTTATACTTCTGTGTTTCTGCTTAACGTTGGTCCCACAACCTTACAGTTGTAGGTTCCAATGATAGCACTTCAACCCGCTGATCTTCCCTATCTTCATCGCTCCTAATTTCACCAACACAGAAAATCTGTCCAATTACACATCAAGCTGATCTAACAAAAAATTTAAAAATCAAAATTAACTTGTCAACGGCACTGTGAACACTGTTTACACAATTGCAACCTGCCACTGCAGCAATCAGTTTTAACGTATAACCAAACAATGCAAATGGTGGATATTAAGAAAAGCAAACATACGATTAGCAAAGGGTTGTGCAAGCCATTTTTGGGACACTTAGGCTCTCTACGAAAGACTGCACAATAAGTCGAGAGATATATGATAAGAATTTGAAGTGCATATAAAGATCTTGTACTAATAATAATCCAGCCTTAAAAATCAAGATACATACCTTGATCCCACTTGGGTCTCACACAGTTGGGTTTCCCCCTCAAGGTACATCACTTGGGTTGCTAACCCATACTCACACCTCACAGTGTCCTCAAACAGAAGAGTGCTTTGTAAAGTATATAACGGGTCATCATCATCACTATTGAATTTAATACCTAGTCAAGAGAAAAGATTAATCATGAAAAACCGTTACGACTAAAAGTTGGAAAATATGCTTTTGAGCTAATCAAGTGGGACTAATGCCCTGATCTTGACAAAATTAAAGGGGTGTTTGGAATTTCTTATTTTAACTGTTGATTGTTTTTTTTAATACCTAGTTACATTTATATTTTTATGATTATTCCATATCATATAAAACTTCAAAAAACAATGAAAAACAATCTTTAATTCCATTTCATTGCAATTCCAGATTGCCCCATTTTAGTTTTATTACATTGATCATTAAGCATGAACCTTAATGCTATTTTTTTGTTTTGAATCACTACACACAAATAAGCAGTGACGGAGCTAGGATTTTGACATAGGATGGGCCAAAAAATTTCGACAAACAATAAAACGTTTAGAAAACTTAATAATTTGGTCACTATGTTAAGTACCGTAACTTATTCGTACATATACATATGCAATGGTAACTAACAAAAACAAAACCGTATGACATCAATCCGACACAATGTTTGATAAAACTCAAAACTAATTTTATTCACTTAAGAATTGAGTTGATTGGATATAATGATCAATAGCATCAAGAGTATACATACTACCTCTTAAAACTAATTTTAGCAATTTCCTATAAATAACACAACCTGAGAAGGAAGAAAAATAGTATTAACTTGTGAAACTATTTAAATTGGGTGGGCCAAATATTTTTTAATATTGACCAAAGTAAGAGATTACATTATATGTATACATTCAAATGGAGAGATTGGGTTGGCCATGGCCCATCCTTTTCCATGAGTAGCTCCGTCCCTGCAAATAAGTCTTTTGATTTTCACCTACAAATATAATTAACACAAAAGGATATTTAGAAATAAGATACCTGGTTCAATTGAAGCAGTGGTTTCGATCAATGCGTCCTTTAATAAAAAAACTATCAATAATCCAAAACCAAGTCGACAGATTAGATGTGGAAAAAAACAACAAAAATCCAAACACTAACAAATTAAAATGAATGGATTATATGTTGAATATAGAATCGTGTATTGAATACATAATAAATGAAAGAAGAATTCGAGATTGAACAAACCTGGTTAAAGATTGTAGATTAAGAGGTAACCTAATTCGATTAAGTCGGAGTAAATTAAAATCAATAATCATCTTATGAGAATTTAATAGAAAAGATACCTCCTGTGATGTTTCCGAAGCAGCTGGGATTTTCAGGCACATGATATAGCTGGATCGATCATAGAATCAGTGGGAATTGAAGAACAATTGTTCATGGTTTCCATGTTTATCTTCAGTTTAGGGAAAGTCAGAGGATGAAGATTTGAGATTAATGAGTGATTGTAAAAGTGAATTTCATAACAGATGTCATTGCAAAAAGTATAGAGGAAGATTGCCATAGTGAAACGCTTATAGTCCGGTTATGTAGGGAGAAAACTAAATATGCCATGTAGTTTCCATTTTCAAATCCATGTATTCTCTCAATATTTTGAAACTGATTTTCAAGATTTGTATTGATATCACATGTTGTTTATTGTTTTGTTTTTTCAAATGTAATCACAAATCCGGCCTTGGTCTAATGGTTTAGGTATTTGCTTATATGTGCATTATCCTGAGTTTGAATCTTGGCTAAAGCATTTTTATTACGAATTAATTTTGCAGGATTTCACTCATGCACACGCGGATAAAAAATGGTGGAGAAGGTGGTATTTGTGTGAAAGCATTTGTTGCACATTTTGGAGGTTGGTTTCAATGAGATGTAATAGATGATGAAGCTCATTGATTTCATTCACCATTTGGTCCCTAATTGGATTTTGTGATTGAGGAGGTAAAGGTAGAAAGTTAGCAACTCTTAAAGATTGTGGTGGTGAAGCATTTTGTAATTAAGGTGGAGAAGTAGTTCTTCTCCAAACTTGTCTTACGAAGATTTGAGGTTTTCTTGAGAAATTGGAAGATGGGGAGAAGAAGACATGAAGATTGATTATAAGAGAAGACGACATGAAGATTCATTATGAGAGAAGAAGATGATGTAATGAAGAATGAAGAAGATGAAGGCTTTTTATAGTGGAAGGGGTGATGTATTTAGAGTAAAGCATGGTATTAGGTGTTTAAGATTCCAAAAGATGTTTATCAAAACAGAGAAAGAGCAGTTAAGGCTAAGAAAAAGGAGGTCAACATTTCAGAAAAAGTGAACAATAAAAATTTACGTGACTCTACTGGCGACGGTCCCGTAAATATGGAGACGGTCCCTGGTATATGGGGGACCGTCACCTATTTCTAGAAGCCGTCCACTGGGAATTACAAAAATTTCCCTGTTTTCTTGATTTTTAAGTCTGTGGAGAAAAAGAAAATGCTAAATGTGGCTTTTTCTAGCAACTCCTATATTTCAAGAATCAATAAAGCTAGCTAAATACCAAAATAAGTAGGCTAGCTAATCTAGTCCTAACATGTGATCAAATAAAGGTATAGGTGATTAACTAAAGGCATATGTGATCAAGTAAGGGCATGCATGTCATCATATAGTGATAATATACTAATGAAATTAAGCTGGCGTGCATGTCACGTACCAACTAACAACTTAACAAGTTGTGTAAAATAGAGTATGCAAGACAAAAATAGTGTCAATAGATACTTCAAATAAATAATTCTTAATGTTCTTCCTAAATGACATTCTTAACCATTTAAGTGTCATTCTCATCTTCATTTGTTGATTCTGAAGCGTTGTTATAAAGATCATCGGAGTGCTCCACGGGTGCCATGGTATGTGAATAGATAAGTATTTGGAATTTTTAGAGAAGAAGATGATGAAGCATTGATATGATGTGATAAGCATTGATATGATGTGATCATAAAGATGAGTTAGCAACATGCCATAAGGCATTGGTGAGTTGGATTAATTTTTAATGTTTGCGATTCGTTTAGCTAAAAAATAAGTGAAATTATAGAGTTTGCTTGTCATTATACAATATATCATGTGACATGATGAAGTTGAAAGAAAATTTGAGTTTTCTTCAACACCTAAGGCATTTTGTCGGATGATTTCTTCTCAAGATCTCATGTCTTGACGAAGTTCATGTTTGTGAATTTGGTTGGGTTTTTTGACTTTGAGTCCATTGATTGTGATGAAGTATTTGATTTCATTTGGTGTTGGAATGTTGGTTTGGTAAAGACCATCTATTTCTTGATTAGCACTTAAAGACTCTAGAGAACACTCTTTCGAGTAGGCGCAATGCCCTCTTAAAGGGGTTTGAAGGATGTGAGAGAGGTATTCAAGATAGATATTGAATGGTCTATGTAGTGCCTAATTTTTTTTAAAAATGTTTGGTTATTGTTTCTTATGAGTTCGGCTAAAGAATATAGTTCCAACAAGATTCTAGGACATATTTCTTCATCAACATTATATTGACATTGAAGTTGGATTACTTGAAACATTGTTTTAATGCAATCATGTCTAATGTATTTCGAAGAGACTACACGACCTTTGTGGATTGTCCTAAACTCTAAATTTCGAACGATGGGATTTAGATGACTAGGGATGTATTTTTCATTTGAGATTTATGGAATGTAGATTTTGGTTAATTCAAGTTGGGCTTGCGAGATTTGAGACATGATTTTACCTAACAACAACAAAACGGATTTTTTAAACGTATATATATATATATATATATATATATATATATATATATATATATATATATATATATATATATATATATATATATATAGTAGGGATCCAGTAAGAAGTAAATTAAAATAAGAAGTGGTGAGAAGTGACTAAAACCACACATTTGAGATGCAACGACTTGCATTAGATGCATTTCTATTCATTTAGATGCACCATTTTGAGTTTCGAAAGTTAATTTGATGTGTAGATGGTGCAAATTGATTTTCATGATTTCGGCACATGCAGAGGAACAAAAAACAAGAGAAAAAATGAAATGCATCTAATATACGTATATGCATCTAATTAAAAGCTAGAAAACACTTAATTGGATGCGTTATAATGCATCTAAGATTATAGAGATGCATCTAATTTAAGTCGGTGCATCTCGGATATGCGATTATAGTTACTTCTTATCCTTCTTATTTTAAGAAAACTTTTTATTTGATCCCAACTCTATATATATATATATATATATATATATATATATATATAGAGAATAAAACATCAAAAATTGATGTCTAGTGTGTGTCTATATGCAACAAATGTGGATGTGCGATTATCTCGACTCTAAACAAAACCTATGAGATAATCTAAACACTCTTTAATTCAATTTTGCTCAATCGAACATGTTGAAAAATATATTAGTCATATATATTTCGGTCAACGATCATGAGCTTATCGTGCATGAGTGCAAGCACGTTTTTGGAATGTATTATCTATGCAAGGAAACATTTTTGTGATGTTCCTGGATGTGAGAAATTTTTCAAAAGGGAATTGGGGGTTTTATGCATGTTGAAAATTTCCAAACACGTTCAATTATGCAAATCCTACATCTAAGGGAAACATAATAGTTTTACATTGTATAATCCTAGTTTTAATTGCATAAAAACATATGAAGAATTGAAAAACTTAAATTTTTGATTTTGTGCTCAATAGAACCCTAGACATAGATTAAGAAAGAAACTGATGAAATTTCTTGCAATTGTTGTTGTGTATAATGTTATAGATGATATTCCTTGATGATTTTTGTCTTGAATTGGAGTTTTAATGGTTGATTTTTAATTTTGAGGTGTTCTTGGTTCGACACTCACAACTAGATAAAGAGAAGGGTGTGTTTGGTTTTTGGTTTTTAAAAAAAATAAACACGAGTATGTGGAGTCTGCTTCCCACGATCCCTAATATATATGGGACCGTCACTAGGACCGTTAAGATTTAAGGGACCCCTACTAGTGGAAGGTTTTGGGGTTTGATTTTTGACGAATTTTCAGAAGGAGTGACATTTTAATTTGTGTCTTGCAAATTAAAAATACATAGAATATTTTAGACGAAATAATTAAGTTGTCATGATGTATAGAGCAGAAAATAAAATAGAAGTGAGACTAGTAGAAAAGAAGAGAAAGTTTTACGGGATGTGTTTCATCATTCCTAAACCTAGACGAAGATAGTTGAACGATTCGCGCTTAAGAGGTTTAGTAAGAATGCCGGCGATGTTATCTTTAGACGGAACTTTTTCAATGGAGATGTTTCCTTTTTGGACATTGTCCCGAAGGAAATGATGACATATCTCGATGTGTTTTGTCCGCGAGTGTTGCACGGGATTTTTGCTAAAGTCAATAGCGCCTTTGTTGTTGCACAAAATCGGAACGTCATCAAGTCGAATGTCGTAGTCAAAAAGAGCTTGTTTCATCCATAGTGCTTGTTGACATACCTTTCCGGCGCTTACATATTTGGATTCGGTCGTGGAGATAGCAAGAGCGGTTTGTTTCTTCGAGAACCATGATGTTAGACAACATCCTACGAACATACAAATACCACTAGTGCTTTTTTGATCCACATAATGTCCCGTATGATCAGAGTCGGCATATACTACAGTTTCTATATCGGACCCTTAGGATACTATAATCCTAACTGTGTAGTGCCTTTAATGTATCAAAAGATATGCTTAACCGCTTCAATATGAGAGGTTTTGGGATCCTCTTAGAAGCGTGCACAGAGGCAAACACTAAACATGATATCGGGCCTACTTGTCGTTAGGTATAATAAACTACTTATCATGCCCCTGTACTTAGTATTATCCACGGTCTTACATTCTTCATCTTTCATGAGTTTTGTATCCGAGGACACGTACATTTTCATTGGTTTAGAATCTTCGAATCCAAATTTCTTAAGCATTTCTTTAATATACTTAGATTGATTAAATAATATGTCGTCTTCTAATTGTTTTATTTGTAATCCAAGGAAGAAGTTTAGTTCACCCATCATGCTTATTTCAAACTCATCGTGCATTATTTTGGCGAAGTCATCGCACAACTCTTGACAAGTTGAACCGAATATAATATCGTCGACATATATTTGAACAATGATGAGATTTGAACCTTTATTCTTTAAAAAAAAGTGTGTCATCTACCATTCCCATGTTATATTCATGTTTGATAAGAAAAGCTTTTAATCTATCGTACCAAGCTTTAGGAGCTTGTTTAAGACCATACAGAGCTTTCTTGAGTTTGTAAACATGATTAGGTTTTTCGAAATCAATGAATCCCGGAGGTTGTGCCACGTATACCTCCGCATTAATAAAACCATTTAGGAATGCACTTTTTACGTCCATTTGAAATAGTTTGAAATCTAAGGCACAAGCGTAGGCTAATAAAATCCTAATGGACTATAATCTAGCTACAAGAGTATAAGTCTCGTCATAATCAATTCCTTCTTGTTGATTATAGCCTTGTGATACTACCTAGCCTTATTTCGAGACACGATGCCGTTTTCATCAAACTAGCCTCTAAATACCTATTTTGTTCCTATAATAGTCACATTCTTAGGTGAAGGAACTAACTCCTAAACATTGTTGAGATGAATTGATTTAATTCTTCTTGCATGGCGACTACCCAGCTTTCGTCCTTTAATGCATCACTAACATTCTTAGGTTTAGTAGTTGATATAAATAAAAGAAGTTACTTTTGTCTTGGGCTTGTGACTTAAGGATTCTTTGGTTAAGGTTTCCTATGACGTTCTTTAACGGATGATTTTTAAATTCCTAAATATTGACAATTTTTTAAATTTCTAGAGTTTCATCCTCAATGTCATTTTCTAAGTTTTCTTTTCGGTAACCTTAATTGCTTCTTCTTCATCTAAATCATCATCTACCAAGGGTGAGGTTTTAGATGGGGGAGGAGTTTCATCGAATGTCACGTTGAGTGATTCTTCGATTTTCATTGTGTGTTTGTTTAGGATGACGTAGGCTTTACTATTTTGGGAGTAACCTAGGAAGACACATTCGTATGACTTTGGTTCAAACTTGGTGAGGTAATCTTTTATGTTTAATATGAAGCATTTGCTTCTAAACACTTTGAAGTAATCAAGAGTAGGTTTTCTACCTCTCAAGAGTTCGTATGACATTTTTCCTAAGATGGATCTAATTAAGATTCGGTTAAGAATGTAGGTTGACATATCTACGGCGTTACACCAAAACTTTTATGGAAATGATTGTTCATATAACATTGTTCTACTCATCTCTTGTAGAGTCCTATTTTTCCTTTCTACAACACCATTTGATTGTGGAGTGCGTAGAGCCGAGAAGTTATGTGTAATTCTATAGGTATTACAAAACTCTCCAATTTGCACTTTATTATCAAATTCTCTACCGTGGTCCATCCTAATTGAAACTATTGTACATCCTAGTTGATTTTGTATTTTTCTACTAAAGATTTAAAATTGCTCGAAAGCCTCAGTTTTGGTTTTAAGAAATCTTGTCCATGTATCCCTAAAATAGTCATGTATACTAAGGTGTAGAGGTTTCCTCCGTAACTTCGTATGGCGGATGGACCGAAAAGATCCATGTGTAAAAGTTCTAAGCATCTAGTCGTTGAGACCATATTCTTATCTTTGTGACTAGCGTGAGCTTGTTTTCCAATTTTACAAGCATAACGGAAATGTTGATCAAACTTAAGTTTGGATTAATTTCTAACTAGTTCCTTAGATGCTAACGATTGAATTAGACGCATATTTACGTGACCTAATCTCCTATGCCACAAGGTGGAATTTTCATCAATCGTTGTAAGACAAATTTTATCTTTCTGCTTCTTTCCTAATTTCATCACATATAAGCCGCTTGATATGTGCTTAAACACACTTCATTTATACCCCGTAACACTATTAATTGGACTAAAAATACTAAAATATGCTTAATTATATTGCAAATATGTTTGTTTGGTATTTTTATGTCTTGCAGGTACTATGGATTGAAAACAAAGCAAAAACGGGTATTTTCAGGTTCGTCTTGATCAAGAGTGCTTATTATTCAAAATCAAGATGAAGTCGTGAAAATCCCCCGAGCATGCCATTGAAAAAAGCGCGAGATTAAGAGTCCAACGATGCCCTCAGATCTTATTGGGCCAGTCTGATACCCACTTAATGGGCCGGACCAACCTAAACGAGCAAAAGCCCAACAAGAATTATAATTAAGCCCATTTCGAGCCCATGTTAAATCTGAATTATAATTTGCTACTAACGTCAGCCGATGTAAGCTGCACGTGACCCATAATTAATTTAAATGGGTACATGTAAGGTTCCACTATCACATGGGGAAGCAAATTGAGCAGTAACACGTGGCGAGGAAAAAGCTATTTCTTAAAAATTCAAATCAGAGACTACACAAAATGATCCAGCAGTGGTAATTGCAAGCGTATAAATGAAGCAAATTTTGGGGACGCATGGCTCAATTACAGTGGATAGATCCACCTGATTTTTTGTTCGATCCGAGGTGGTACACACGAGAGGCAATGATTGGTTAATAATTCTCCAATGATTGGGACAAACAAATTACACAAACACCCCCTTGGAGGCTATAAAGGCCCACTTGCTTATTTTTGTTGCTTATCTGTTTGTTTTCTTACTTTGCATATGTGCTTATCAAATAAGCATTTCTGTGAGCTTATTCCTTCAGCTTATTCCTTTTAAAACTCTTTAGAATCTTTAAGATCATCTCCTATAAGCTTTCAAAAGCTTATTCGAATTTATTTTATAAGATTTAAAGGATTTTTGGTATAATATGCTACAATAAGCTCGGATCTAGCTTATTTTCATGCTTAAATTGTTTTACTGTTATTAGAAGCTCATATTATCTGATTTATTAAGCTCCTAAATAGCTTATTGCATTTCATTTGAGCTTATAGTGCTTAGTTCTAATTTTCGTTGCTTATTTGTTTTAAGATTTAAGTAGTTTAAATGCTTTATGCTTATTTAGATTCATAGTTGTTGTTTTCTAGTGCTTATTCGTATTTATTAAGGCTTATTCGTGGTTTGAATCTCATATTGCTTAGATTAGATCTAGTTTTGATTTAGAGCTTATTCATTAAGATTATAATAGCTTATTTTGAATTGGTTAAGGTTTCGTAAGGATCACAAAGTGCTTATTCTAGTTCTTTGTTAGCTTATCAAAATTTTCTTGTAGTGCTAATTAATAATTTGTCTCGTTAGAATCATTAGAGCTTATTTGATTTTAGTTAATTTGGATTTTGTTTGGATTTGTCTTATTTGATTACTCGGTGCTTATTTGAATGTAGCGTTTGGGTTCTTGTAATCGTGGCTTATCCTGTGAGCTTATCGAATATTTCTGGCTTATTCATTTAGCTTATTCTAGTGCTTATTCGTTTGGTTCGTTTAAATCTGAATTGCGTATGGTTTGTATAATTTTAAGTTGGGCCTTAGTTGGATCTATGGTTATCTTTTATTAAATGGGCCTGCATAAGTTTGGTTTGTAATTGCATATATAATAGATGTACAGTTTATTGTATTTGTTTTGTGAATTTGGTACCAGTCAACTCATGAGGCGTGGAGCTTAAGGATTTATTTAGCTAGATCGAATTTGATTATTTGCTTTAGCTAAATAAATCGAGTGGTATTCGTTTAATTACGGCTCGTCAATTCGGTTCAATTTTCTATCCTTTTTCAATTAATTAGTGTAGCTTAGTATAATATGTTTAGTTTAGCTTATTTGATTAATATTCTTAGTGAGTAGCTTTTATTTTATGCTTGTTAAGTAAATTGGTGTTTAGTGAATTAAGTGTGGAATTTAACAAGTGATTAGTGATTAATAATTTGTAAAAATTATTTAGTTTAGTGTTTTATTTAGTCGAATGGGCCCGTAAGATTAAATAGGCATTAAATTAGTAATTAATTTCTCGATAAAAAGTCGTTTTCAATATTAAGCCAACGTTTTGAGGAATCGATTTATTAGACGGAAATTAGTTCATCATTAAGATCAAAAATGTCACACCCCCAAAATATCATAGTATAATGGCAACCAGGGGCGTGTGACTTCATAAATATCACAACACAAGGCAATAAAGAACGCCCTCTATATGAGATGTTTTAGAAAATTGATCATTTGCAATAGGTAGTAATAAATTCTTTAAACATTGTGTGGAAGCATAAATCGGCAAGACAACATGGTTTTTAAATGGAACAAATGATCTTTAGCTAAACTGGAAATGACTACAATGCATGAGACTTCATATAGCATCTTCACTCTTAACACATGAGAAAAACATTTCTAAAGCGTCAATATAAAGTTGGTGAGTTCGTAGGTTTGTTTGTTTGTTTGATAATAGTGATGAACCACAAGATTTTAACCATAGTGTGAAATATAGTATCTCTATAAGTCACCAATGAAAAGCATTTACTATTGTCTAAGCTCATGACACCGACGCGTTAACCTGTGTGTATCCCACAAAATGAATGCCCATGCAGGTGACAAACCCAGGACACCCGTAATGTCTCAAATGAAACTGTATTCGCTTGACTAATGTCAGTCCAAGACAAACAGGGATGTCAATCCTGATAGATCTACCCATAACATTCGCGCTTACAAGCAATTAACGGTTCATGATAGCGGGCAATTAGCAACTTGGATTTAATAGGGACTTAGACCAATCAGTAATGAGTAATTGTACTTGTGTTCATGCGTTTGAAATAAGCAATGTTCTCACCCCAAAAGATGATTTAAAAACAGTAGAGTAGGGGCTATGAAAACTCACCTTAATGATAATAGCAAAATACTGCAATAAGCTGTAGGCACGGAAAATTGATACAACACTCTATCCGACACCTAAATAATGAAATCATGTCTACTTTAACATGTATGCAAAACAAGTGAGTTACAATGCATTATCCATCCTTAGTAAGTGCTTTGAGTTTATGAAAATCTTTATTCATAATAATTGCAAAAGTCAAGGTTCTCATGATACGTCTTTCCTCATTAGGTCAAGTTCTCCACTATATGTTCATATCCGTATGTCATGTTACTTACCCATAAAATATTAGAGGTTGTATGGTATAAGATCATGATTGAGTCCATGGTCGGATAAGTCTCTAAGTAGGTCAAACAGTCTACTTATGTCCGAATGTCCAAAAAGAGGTTTTTACGTCTATTGGGTCTACATAAAGGTATAAATTTCCAAGTTATCATGTTTCAAGTAGTTTAATAGGTAAGGATTAGTATGAAATGATATAAGTCTTGATTAGGTCTCATTTTACCAAAAATAAGTTAGAGTTTTTAAGAAAATACTAGCAGAATTTATTATGACTTTATTCTAAACGGGTCAACTTTAAGTGTTCGCCACGACTTCGTTATTCGTCCTTTTTACTTGGTTCTTTTGCTGCATTCTTTTCATATTATAATCCATCTAAAACAGTAGGGTTTCCATTTTAATATCACTTCTAGGTGCCTTGTTAAATTAGCAAAAGTTGGTGCATAATTATGATCCTTTATATTACACATAAAATCATAGATCTTCTCGGGTCGATATCTTGGTCGTTTCTTATCCGTTTTAAGTGATTCCAAAGGCCAATGAAAGCTTATTATGTCTACTTTATAATGGTCAAGGGTTATGTTCTTACTTGTTAACCATTTATGTTCGAAATCAAATTTAATATGTCATGTTTTTACGTACGCATGTAGGTTTTTACGTATGCATGTAGCTTTTTACGTGTGCATGTAACTTCTTTCAAGTTATTTTTGAACTTTAAGCACTTCTAATTAGGACTAATGCATGTAATAAAAAGTATTGAACATGGAAAAATGCAACTCACAATGGTTTAGACGATTCAAGAGACGTACGAGCTAGAAAATCCTAGAAAACCCACGTTTTCTACTTCTACTCGTACAAACCCAAACCAAAGCTATAACTTCAAGTAAATAATGTTTTGTGATCACCAAAACAACCCAAGAGAGTGTATTTACAGGTTTTAAGAGTATGGCATCAAGGGAGCAAATGAAAACTAGTTTACACGAAATTAGGTTTTAGTGCACACTTAGGGTTTTCTTCGACTAGTTTAGGTTCTTGTTCGACATGTAGGGGCTGTTTAGGGTTAATTCTTGTTTAGGCTTCTTTTGTAGGTGTTTAAGGAACATACAAGGAAGGTTTACAAGTATCAAGTGAGGTTCTTGGTTGATCAAAGTGTGTGTTTGTGGCTGTTAGAGGTCTCGGCAAAGATACAAGGAACAAAGGATGTATGTGTGTGTTTTTCGAATGCAATGGAAGTACCAAGGCTTCATGTGCTGCATTATAGACTTCCATTATCCATGAAATCTCAGCCATTATCACAAGGAATAGTGTTTTGATAAAAAAGAAATGGATTAGAGCATTTCATGGGATTTTCTAATGGATAAAGGAAGGTATGGGCACATTATGGTGTTATTAGGCTAGTAACTTATGTATAATCATTCATGGTAAGTGTAAATCTATAAGTTTGAGGTAGAAAAAGTATTACTAAGGTTCTTGTAAAGGTTTAAGGAAAGGTAATACGAAAAATTAGCAAGTGTTAAGTATAATTTGGCTTTTGGCGTAATTAAGTTGTGTTAACTAAATTTCAGGGTACATAGTGTGTAAAACTTATTTATTCATGGGTAATTAGGGTAATTAAGGTTTACTTGAGTGTTAGATATGATGAGTTGGGTTTACAATATGTTATACAAAAGTAAAAATGATTATTAGGGTTTTGTTTAGGTGTTGGGATCACAAAGACATGAGAAAAATGTTTCGTTCACAAATAATGCGAAAGATATGATCGTATTGTTAATAGGCTCTAAAATATCCTTTTAGACTTAATATGCAATATTAACGATGTTTACATGGTACTTAGGCTCTTTATAGCCTATAATATTGTATCTCACTCCTATGATAACTTACTTTTGAGATTATATGGTAATTTGATAGTTTTACGGTAAGTAGTTAAACCTAAATGGTAAAAAGTAAAACCTGAATTTTTACAGGTGTCACAAAAAATTTCACACTTAAGAATCTAATCACTTTTACTCGTCAAGCATATTTTTCTTTATATACCTTTCATTTTATTAACTTGCTTGTTAATTAGTTTAATCTAGTTTTTCAAATTAATTAGTTTTAAAACAAAGATAAAAATATTTGATATTCGAGCATCAAACAAAATACTTTCGTGGATTTTAAATTCATCTCTCGCAGTGGATACTACACTCGGAAGATAAACTATTACTTTTCCTAAAGTAGTTTCATATCTAACGGGAAATACTATATATTATTACGACACGCGTTTGACTTTTATCACCGCTTTTCCTAATACCTCTACCTATGACCTTTTGACTTCTCGCTTTAGGTACATATAAATAATAATATATATAATATACTACTTATATTAACCAAACCAAATCAAGTAACCCTTGAAAAGGTTTGAAGAAAGAAAATCAATGAATACGAGTAGTATATGATATTCCTGGGTCGTTTTTTCCCAACGAGGTGTGCAATGGAAAGTCGAGAGTCGGTTTGATATTTGATGTTTGAATTCACAGGATTTGGATTTGTTTTTCTATTTCTATGGGAAAAATAATTAAAAGGCAACCTACACTAAAAACGAAAGCAAAAACGAAATTTAAAAACGTAAACGAGAAAAAAAGCGACTTGAAAACCTAAAACATGCAATTTTAACTCTACACATGCAAACTTAATTTTCCTAAGTCCTAAATGATAAAAGAAAAATTAAAAAAAAGAATTATATTTTTTTGACTTTTATTTTATTTAATATGAATTAAAAATAGTTTTAAACTAAAAAATGCATTAAAAATACTAAATTAAATGCGAAAATTCTAAAAAAAATCCTGAAAAGTACTTTGAAGAGTGTTGAATCTAGGAAAAATAAAGCGAGGTTTCCAGCTTATTGGATTAAGCTGGGAAAAAACCCAAAAGGGCTGATGAGCTAAATGGCTTAAAAAGGGTTATATAATAAATTGTGTGGGATATGACCAGATGGCCCTATCTGGTTCTGTGGTAGTGAGTGTGTGTGTTGAGGCTTTGGTATAAAGGGAGAGGTCACAAGTTCGACCCTTGTGCCTCTCCTTTTTTTGAAAATATTTTTTTTACTTTTTCTTTTTAAAAACTTGTAAATTAAGCTAAAATAACAATCTTTAAAAAACACTTTTTACAAAACAGGAAAATAAGCCAGAATATAAGCAAAATAAAAGCAAATTGCTTAAAAGCTTGGAACTACTTGACAAACAAACAGTTTAACATTTAAACTCCAAAATAAGTTCCTAATAAGCTTAAAAGACAAACTAACTATGATCTAACCTAAATAAGCAGATATGAAAAGGAAATAAACACTACATCTAAACAGAATAAGCATAAAAGCATTTTACAAATTTGGAGAATTGGTTTTTAAGACTTGAAGTGCCCCAACAGCTTATTGTAGCCCTATAAAAAGCTTATCAAATAAGCTTGTGAAAGCTTGAAAGCTGCTTCCAGCACAAGCTTATACAACTAACTAACCATGCTAAGAAATTCAGACCTTAATTCTTACTTAAACTAGCCTAAATTTGATAATTAAAATGGGCAAAATCTAACCCATTTTCATATAAACCAATTAAAAAGTGTAAAAACCTCTACTACCGGATTTTTAACTTGGATTTAGAGTGCATTTTTAGCTTAGAACACCAAACTTTAAACCTTAAATCTCAAAATCAAAACTAGAAGAGAATTAAAACACAAAACCTTCACAGTGAGCACTTAGCTTTTTAGAAATCCTCTAAAAATTCTTAAACCTATTCTAAATCACTAATATGACTGAATTTAAACCTAAGCAAAGTAAACTAAGAACCACAAAGTGCCATAGCAGTTTTGAACTTAAATTTTTAACACTATCCCAAACACTCCTTAAACTTATGAATTAGCACTTTTAGCTTAAAACAAAGAACAACAAGCCTCAAAGTATATTCAAAAAGCATCAATAAGATAAATTAAGCACAAATGAAGCATAAACAACACAAATAACTAAGAATTAAGCAGATTCAAGCAAAAGCATAAAATTGACTTGAAAATGGAAATTTAGAACTTACAAGTGGTCCAATGCCTTTGGTAAGAGCTTAAATACCAAATTCAGATTATAACACACTTATAGCTTCCCAAGAAGCACTAAACCAAGGCCATCCACAATTTGCCTTGCTCTAAAATGCTTGAAACCATATTTTGCATCAATGAAACAGTAACCTTAAAAGGTAAGCTTTTGTGAAAAGTTTTAGTAAATAAACAGGTTCTATAAGCTTATTAGGGCTTATAGAGATGACTTAAGAACATCCCTTAGCTTGAATGCATAAAGATAAACAAGACAGAATCGCTTAAAACACTTTAAAACTAAAATTTCATTAAAACATAAAGGGATTACATTGCTTGAAATTTAAAAGACATTCAGTACATTAAGCTGGAAAATAATTAAAAACAAGTTTTTTACACTACTCCTAATTTTAAAATTACACTAGATGGTTTCAACTGTTAACTTTTAGTCCTATATATAGACTTCAAATGAAGCTCGAGCTTCTTGTCTTGTGTTTGTTGTGTTTGTTGTGAGAGAGGCTTCAAGTCTTCATCATAGTCATCCATTATGAGTGCTCTCAAAGCCAAACAATCTCAACCCTTTATTTTTGTCTTCTTCCTTAGATGAATGAGGGTTTATGGGATTGCCAAGGTGGAAAATGACCCATGTGATGTGGGGTTGAGAGGAGGGTGATGTTTTTGTTGTTTTGTTGCAGGGTGCAGGGTGAAGAAGACATAAAAATGGCAATTTAGCGCCAAAACTTGTATAGTTGTGTTACATGGATGGTCCTTTGTGGTTAATGATATAAGAAAATTGGCAGATTCAGCCCCTTTGTTGATAAGTGTGTTTGCACCGTTAGTCCTTTTAGACTAACGGTGTAATATTATAAGGACTAACGGTGTAGTATGGGTAAAGGGTGTATGATTTGGGCTTTGTTTGGGCCGGTTAAGTATAAAAAAGGGATTTGGGCTTATAATTTACAAAATTGGAATTTAGGGCTTATGATTTAATAAGTAAGTATAATGGGCTGACCCGGCCCATTAAGTGGGTGCGGGTTGGTCCATTTATATTTTTTTAGTTTTGACTTGTTGACTTTTTGGGTTGACTTTGACTTTGGCTTTGACTTTTTTACGCTTTTCCATTCCGTGCTTGGTTTTGTTTGTTTTTGTCCTTATTTGAATATCCGTTACCTGCACAGTATAAATAGCAAAACACACATATCTTTGGCATTTTATGTCCGTTTTTAGTCATTTAGGCTCGTTTTTATAGTCAAAAGGTATGTGTAATTAAGCACATACCAAAATCCCCCATACTAAACTATTGGCGTGTCCTCACGCAATGCCATTAGTAAACACTTAAGAAAACCAAGAATCTCAATCCCCCTCGACTAATTACCTCGAAAAGTAGCTAAGTGTTCATCAAGGGGAATTAAAGAATCAATAGCTTTAAAAAGCCCCGTTTTGACCATTTTTTTAATTATTCACACTTATTCCTACACATATTTTTTTACTTTTCCATTTTCTCTTTTTTTGTACTTTTATTTTTAAGCAACTAACTAACATGTTTGACTTTCGTTATTTTTATAATTTTAGGGTCATAGAACAAGACGCACTTTAATCCTAAAATGCTGAAAAAGATAAATTCATCGTCCCCGACTTTTCACTTATTCCAAACCAAGCTTAAAAATAAAATCATCGTTAAATATAAGTTAAGATGCTAACACTACTCATATTTGTAACTTGTGAAACTTTTCGCTTCCGACAATTATTATATCTTAGGTGAATGTGCTTATTTCGAATTTCAACCATGGATCAACGTTTTGCAAAATTTCTATGCTTCACGTTCCACCCGAGAATAATGAGTTTGAAGGCGAGATCATCCCATGTAGCGACTTTCGTTTCGGCACATCCCAACCTTGCGGCTAAGTGACCAGGCTTTTGACACCCCACAGAGACTAGTATCGGGACTCAGGACCTTTGGTTTCAAAAACTCTTAGGTTTCCCGTATAAACATAAATTCACAATTTAAAAGCGGGATAGTCTTAGTTCAAAAGCATATTTAAATTTAAGAAAAAGAGATTTTCCTTATATTTATTAAATAACACATATATTACACTTAATATAATTATTCATCTTTTAAACTAAGGAAATCCTTGACCTTTTTAGAAGGCTGCAACATCGGTTGTGAGACGGCAAGATGCAGCAAACTTTTATCAGTCTCGGATAATTACTATGTGCCTTATTTAGAAGACTGCAACATCGGTTGTGAGCCGGCAAGATGCAGTAAACTTTTATTAGCCCACAGTTTATTATTATTACCACATTTTTCATCATTTTTTTAACATATAATACCACGATATAGAGAAAATTTCTTTTTAGAAAATTTAAGTATAAATTTGAACTAAAATTATTGATATCGACTATACTTCAAAAATTATTGATTTAAGTTTAATTTTCAAAAATAGCACGTATTATTAGTCCGGTTAGAAGCTTATGGGAGAGAAAAGCCACAAACTACACTTATGAGCTCTTAAGATTTCCAACTAATCCTTGTTTAGCATCTAACTCATACTTAACTCTATCATTTTCCGTTCTTCGCAAAGATCCGCGAATGCTTAGTCTAAAAGTTAAGGAACAAGCTAGAGCTCAACACGCTCGATCGAGTCAAAATTTATTCTTATTCTACCCAGCAGGAAAGTCAAAATTGTGACAAAACACTTATTTTATTTTTGAAAATTTTTAAAATTTTTCATTTTTTGGTATTTTGGTGGTAAAAACAGGATTACGTGAAAACAACGGCTGCAGGCAAAATCAAATCGATAGATCCCCCCATACTAGAACTGAACATTGTCCTCAATGTTTTAAGAAGGGTCTCTACGTAAATCTAAAGCCGTTTACAAAGATAAACGTTAGTCGATAAGATTTGGATATTGGATTCCCAAAATGAAGCTGAGGATGTAAAGCTCGAGTGAACGAAGGACAAAACCATGAGCACGAGAGGCTTCAAAATCCGGGCAAATCCTGGACAATAAACCATAAAACACGAAACACGAGAAAGGAAGAGGCGAGCCTCCTCACAACACACTTATTCATTAACATAACACTACTAAGGATAAGCATGGGTTGCCACCTACGAAGCGCTTATTTTTGTTAACCGAGTCTTGAGCCTGACTCGATCCCCCATACTTAAGTTGGTCAAGGAGGATAGAAATAGAGAGACGGAACATCCAAGATAGGAATGTTCTCTCCATGAATCAACATCAGGCTTTTATGATGAAAAAGCTTGGAAGCTTTAAAGGCCCGATGTAATGAAGAAGGAAGAGATTTCTCCTTTGAAGCAAGAACACTGTGATTGAAAACTTTGTCTTTATTTTTGGATGAAAATGGAAGTAAAGTATCAATCACGGGGGAATAAGTAGCAAGAAATCTCGTGGATTCGACTTCAATGCATATCCCTGGATCGTAAATCTTGTTTCTATCTCCGAAAGGGGAAGAAACATCAAGATCGGATCCGAGATCATTATGAAAAGGAATGAAGTCGAAATCCATATGAAGGGTGGGATGGGTGGGTAAATCATGAAGCACATGAACGTAAAGTTCTCTAGTTGGATTATCAGAAATATCCTCCACCACATCCATAGTGAAATTTCTCGAATCGGGCTCACTATCACAAAATAATGCTTCATAATCTGGAAGAGATAAATCCGAATAAGAAGTGGGATTGCCACTACTTTTCTTTTCCTGATTAAAGCAGAAAGTATCAGAATCGGGTAAAGAATTATAAGAAATGTCGGTCTCCTCCAAGAAAAAGTTAAGAGATGTGGAGGAAGACTTGGACACAAAATCGGAAGATGGAGTGGGATTATCTTTTAATGCTTCGATCTTAGCAATAAGAAGATTGACATTCAACAATTTTTCATGAAGAAGATCATCTTTGATTGTTAGAAGAATATCAGTATCAATCCCTCTAACTTCCGGGATAACAATCTCTACCACCTCTAAGCTAACGAGCTCAGAATCGGGATGTGATGCCTCAACATAATCGATGTCGTTACTGTAAAGCGAATCGTTATCACTTGAAGAATAATTATTGTTGGAATCGCCTCTAAGCTGACGAGCTCAGAATGGGGAGGTGATGCCTCAACATAATCGATGTTGTCAATAGAGAAAGAATCGTCATCAATCGAAGTAGAATCATCGTTAGAATCGGAGAAATCCTCAAATTGATCTTTTGAAATGTCAAGAGGCGGAGAATTATCATGAAAAGGCACATCACACATATTGTCGGGAATACCCTCGGACTCACTTGGGATTGGGACAAGGTCCTCAACACTAGACTTTATTACTTCGTCCGATTCCGTTGCCGGAATAGTGTCAAGATGCTCGTCCCCCATACTTAGAGAGTTATCGGGCTCCTCGGTTGATAAAACGGGTGTGATTGCAACACACGGAGGAAGTTCAGAAATAACGTCACTCAATGGAATAGAACTTTCCTCGTCATCGTCATCATCATAGTAAATAAAATTGAACCGTTGCGAAGTTCTAACATAAGCTGCCTGCTCTTGTTGCAGAAGCTCTTTCTCCTTTTTCCTAATTTCAATACTCATTCCATTGAAATTCTGTTTAAGCTCATCAATCTTAATTTCACATTCCCTTCTATACTGAATATCTATTCTCTCATTACGATAATCTTTAATCTGTAAGTCATTAATTAAACTTTTCATTTCATCTAAATAATGTTGCTTCAGATCCTCCATATCTTGGATACTCATTTCTTGAGGAGGTGATTGATCGATATTAGCCGCCCGTTCCTCTGCTAGTAATTCTCCAATAGTTTTCTCATGAGGAGGTTGATGAATGACGGAATACTGCGGGGGTTGAAAGTGGTCAAAACCGGAATAATTAGACTCATAACAAAGATTGGGCTCATAATAATTCATTGGTTGACATTGAAAAGTCTCATGAGGACCTCCGCAATTTTCACAACAAGGTTCGTAGAAGATCACTTGTTGACATTGAAAAGTCTCATGCGGGCCCCCACAGCGGGTACAACAAATATATTGTTGTTGAAAACATTGAAAATTTTATGGGAAATTAAAGTCTTGATTGTAACACGGTTCCAGATTATATATAAACGAAACTTGAGGTGGACAATCGTGACCATAATGAGCATCATTCTCACAAAACACACAAGAATACGTTTGGGGTTGTGGAGGTGGGTTGTAAACGTTAGGAGAATCATCGACAAAATTAGGAGTGGAATCATAAGTGAATGAACTTCTATCACCAGAATAGCATGTCGGATGAAAACTTGGCAAAGTTTATGGGAACTCATCAACGTTTTGATTATGGCATGGTTCCGGATTAGAGATAGTCAGAACTTTCGGCGGACAATTATAGCCATAATGAGCACCGTTCCCACAAGACTCACAAGTACATCGTTGACAAAAGATACCGTCTAACGAATCACCACACCCGTAACAACAATGGTGGTCAATATGTGGAGGCCTTTGTGAAGAATTTTCACCGGGGTCCTGATTGAAGACGAATGGCTCTTGAGGTGCATTAACAACATTAGTTTTGTCATTGGATGACTCGGAAGTGTTTAGAAAGTCTTGGAAAATTTCATCTTCATAACAAATTGTAGACCAAACTTCCTTCAATTTCTTTCGTAATAGAGCACATTGTCGACAATATAGACCATCAACCGGGTTTCCACACTTGGGATAATTCTGAGGGGGTCGTTGAGACGAGTCGGGTGTTTTATTAGGATCACGAACAAACTTATCTACGAAACCCCCTTTAGAACAACAACGTGATTTAGTGTACAAAGTTTCACAAGACGAACATTCTTTAATCGTGTAAATAGGATTCAAATGATAATCGAGTGACGCCATAAGAATTAAACAATATAGAGGGATAAGAAGAAGAATTAAATGGCAAAGAGGTTAAAGGAGATTATTTTTGGTTTTTCGAGTTTTTAAAACAACATATTTTATTAAAGGACAAAATGAGACCGAATAACTTAAACCAATAATCAACTTGCTTCACGGTAGCTCTCTAAAAGAAAAACGCACAAAGGAGCGGAGGAGCGGAAAAGCGCGAAGCTATTAAAAACCCTCTCCTTTCGGGTCGTAGTTCCTCGGAACAACCCTCCTTATACCCCTCTTATAGTTTGTTAATCTCTTAAAGGTGAGCCGTACTTCACAAGTGACACAAATGCAAGTTTTAAATCTTTTGTTTAGGAACTTATTATGATAATGCTCAAGTTGAGAGCATTATATTGATGATGATTTTTATTATTTAAAGACAATATTTTTATATTTTTGATTTTTCTTATTTTTATATACTAATAAAAGAAAATGAAAAATATTTTTGTATTTTTATATTTTTATAAAGAAAATAACTTTACAAGGAAGGATCTTCAAAGCACTAATTGTCAAACGTTGAAACGACAATCGTATACACTCCTTCCCGGCAGCGGCGCCAAAAATTGACTTCTCGCTTTAGGTACATATAAATAATAATAAATATAATATACTACTTATATTAACCAAACCAAATCAAGTAACCCTTGAAAAGGTTTAATGAAAGAAAATCAATGAATCCGAGTAGTATATGATATTCCTGGGTCATTTTTCCCCAACGAGGCGTGCAATGGAAAGTTGAGAGTCGGTTTGATATTTGATGTTTAAATTCACAAGTTTTAGATTTGTTTTTCTATTTCTATGGGAAAAATATTTAAAAGGAAACCTACACTAAAAACGAAAGCAAAAACAAAATTTAAAAACGAAAACGGGAAAAAACGCGACTTGAAAACCTAAAACATGCAATTTTAACCCTACACATGCAAACTTAATTTTCCTAAGTCCTAAATGATAAAAGAAAATTTTTAAAAAATGAATTATGTTTTTTTGACTTTTATTTTATTTAATATGAATTAAAAACAGTTTTAAACTAAAAAATGCATTAAAAATACTAAATTAAATGGGAAAAATCTAAAAAAAAATTCTAAAAAGTACTTTGAAGAGTGCTGAATCTAGGAAAAATAAAACGAGGTTTCCGGCTTATTGGATTAAGCTGGGAAAAAGCCCAAAAGGGCTGATGAGCTAAATGGCTTAAAAAGGGTTATATAATAAATTGTGTGGGATATGACCAGATGGCCCTATCTGGTGCTGTGGTAGTGAGTGTGTGTTGAGGCTTTGGTATAAAGGGAGAGGTCACAGATTCGACCCCTGTGCCTCTCCTTTTTTTGAAAACATTTTTTTTACTTTTTCTTTTTAAAAACTTGTAAATTAAGCTAAAATAACAATCCTTAAAAAAAAACTTTTTACAAAACAGGAAAATAAGCCAGAATATAAGCAAAATGGAAGCATATTGCTTAAAAGCTTAGAACTACTTAACAAACAAACAGTTTAACATTTAAACTCCAAAATAAGTTCCTAATAAGCTTAAAAGACAAACTAACTAGGATCTAACCTAATTAAGCAGATATGAAAAGGAAATAAACACTACATCTAAACAGAATAAGCATAAAAGCATTTTATAGATTTAGAGAATTGGTTTTTAAGACTTAAAGTGTCCTAACAGCTTATTGCAGCCCTATAAAAAGCTTATAAAATAAGCTTGTGAAAGCTTGAAAGCTGCTTCCAGCACAAGCTCATACAACTTGTAACACCCCCAAAAATATGACAACGCAGCGGAATACCACTTGGGGTGCTACTTCATAATACACAGCGCTAGATACAAGAGAACGACCTTAAATGGTGTGTTTGTAAAACTAATCTCGTTGATATTCTAAATCTAATAATAGTTGTCCCATTAATTGCATCACAATTGAAAGTCTTGGAAAGCGACACAACGAGATGATCTTTTGTAGAAATTCAATCATGAAATCTTGTCATTTAGACTCCAATGTACATCAGATAATTCCAAGGGCATCTAATTCACCTGAGAAAAACGATGCTTTAAAAGTGTCAATCATTTAGTTGGTGGTTCATTGGGGGATTTCTGTAAATACAAACGGTTAGTTCCAATAAATGTATATGCCCACTGTATCATTACAGTGTCATTTAAAAAACGTTTATGACTACTGTCTCCTCAGTATCATAAATACATTGTGTGGACATTAAATCTTAAATGTCCTTCCTCAAAATTTGTATGTGTGATTTATTAGAAATCAAATTAGATGTAAAATATGCAAGACCATTTCTATCCCAAATAGTCCCAAAATGTACGCAGTCAAGTTGGATCACAAATATCCTAAATATGTATTGCCACTTTATTCAAGTACCTGTATTAAACCATGTTTACCATTTCTCTAAGTTCATTGAACTGTGAGTAGACTTGGTATATAGGCACTTGTTTCAAGGATGGTAAGAGGGTACCCATCGTAGGTGTTCCCTCCAAGAACACCCGGGCAATAATAAAAGAATATGTTCCCCCGTTACCGGTGTTCCCTCCAAGGACACTCGTGGCAAAATATAAGTATTTATGTTTCCCCTGTTACCGGTTTGTCCCCTCCAAATGTACACCCGGGGCAATAATATGTATGTGTGATTATTGCCCGCAGGCGCCAATTCAATCGTTAATCCGAAATGGCTATAACGGTTCGTTCTCCCGGTGTTAGCTGGTCACTTCGATCGGGGATTGTCAATCCCAAATAGAATCTATTTATAACATTCGCGCTCCACCAGCCATATAGTGATTTACGTTCATGCACCTATGTATCCATATCATAAAAGTATAGTATGCGTTTACGTTCAAAAAGAAGTATAAACTTTATAAAACGATGCATATTTTCATCCCAAAAATATATATAACCGTTATCCAAAACGAGTAAAAGTGAGGCTATGGAACTCATAATATCCTTTAAAAACAATCACATTGTTATAAGATAACACAGTAAGTAAAGAGTTTGTAGACAAGCATGTATTCCCCCTCGCGGGTTTATAAACATTCAAAAGATTGAAAAGCGAGGTTATGAACTCACATTGATGATGAAGAACGATTGGCAGATAGGCATCTAATATGCACAATACGAACAGAAGACGAAGCGGCTCGATCAAGAAGTTGCAACTAATCTTAACGGCTAAGTCCCACTAGCCTAGGATAATGTGTTTGGGTTTCCCGGTGAATGGTTATATCAACGCCACACGTTGATAAAGATTTAGATTTAACGTTGTAATGATTTGGTGGTTGGTTAAATAAATAAATTGAAAATATACGCAAAGTGTGTAATATATATTCTTTATATATTACTTATGAAAAATAAACCATTGTATAACTCGTACCGCGAATTATATAATAAAGACAGACAACTTATTTAATTATTAAAAAGTCCTTGTAGACACACGTCTTTAAGTTATAAATTAAACGCACAACGTTTGTAAAACTTTTACAAGAGTTATGGTGTTACCTTCTAGCTGAAAATTATAAAATATAAAATAATATTTTATAAACTTATATTTCGTTTCCTCGACATGTTGCGTCTAAAATGATTATCTCAATGTAAAAGTATAGTTTTTCGATCGTTTTCTCGGTTATCGTATAATACAAATTATTATATCTTAAATATGTAACTTAGTCCCCTTTTTATCGGTTTCTAAAACAATATCAGTTTTTGTGAATCATTAACAATTATAGAAAACTATAAAATTTTCGTCATGACCTTTCCGTCTATGTATCGTTTTCCATATTTATAAAAATCTAACGTTTTCCCTTAATCACTATGTATTACAATTATTTGCGTTTCCAATTAACTTTCGTCATGATTTTCCGTTTATATAACGTTACCCATATTTATATAATCTAATGTTTTTCCATTTCCAATCAACTCGCGTGTTTCAAATATATATATATATATTTAAACGAGATTAAGTAGGAAACAATATAATAAGAATATATTTATTTAACCATTTTTAAACTACCATTATTTATGTCCGGTTTATATTTGTTAAAAGCTTACGTTCCGCGTTTCCTAGATATAACATATATGTATATCGTTATATCTAATTTAAATCAATTAATAAATATTATATTTATTTAACCGATTATAACCACCAATAATTATTTGTCCGGTTTTAATATTTATAAAAACCTTTCGTTATTTTCGTTTGTTGTTTTGATATGTATAAACCAAACGAACCCTTATAGAAACTGCTCACCCAAATAAACCAAACACGCCCTATGTTCTTTTCTACCAAGCCAAATGTCATTTTCTGCCAAACCAAACACCCCCGTTTGGCAAAACTGCCAAACCAAACACACCCTAATGGTGGTTGTCCCCAACCAAGCGCCCCCTCGTGGGCTGTTAACCGTCGAAACAAACGCCCCCTTGGGCTGCCAACCGCGAAACCAAACACCCCCTTTTGCTATAAACTATACGCACCCCTTTTGGGTGAAAACCCAATCAACAAACACCCCTTTATGGTGGTGGCTGCCACCCACCGCATCCCATGGTGGTGGCTGCCACCCCCAAACGAACACCCCCTTTTTGCTATAACCCCAACCCGACGCACACACCCCCCTCCTATACCCGGCTGTCCCACAGCCAAACCGAACATCCCCTTTTGGCTGTTACCCGTAACCCACGCATCCTAACTGAGTGGTTGACACGAACAAACGCACCCTTGGCTGAGTCAACACCAACCCAACGAACACCCCCCCTGCTGTTATAACCTTAACCCGACACACACCCACCCCCCGGCTGTTTCGACAGTCCCAACCGAACGCACCCCATTGCTGCTGCCATTTAAACCCCAACCAAAACGCACCCTTTTAGTTGTTAATAAAACCCCATGCATCCTTTGAGGTGGCTGCTGTCATGGTGGTTTTGGTGGAGATAGGGGCGGGGTGATGATGATGGTGGTGGGCTGTCGGTGGTGATGCACGACGGCTGCCATGGGGAGGCAGCGGCTGCTGTGGCAGTGATGGCGTGGGGGTGGTGATGATGGGGTGAAGGTGATGAGGGTGGTGTATGGTGGCGAGTGGGTGGTGCGTGGGGCTGCCATGGTGAGGCAGCGGCGGTGTGGTTGCCGGAGGGGATGGGCGGCGCGTGGCCGGAAGTGAGCTGGTGGATCGGGGAGATCCGGAGATGGAGCTCGTTTTTGGTGTTGGCCGGAAAATCCCGCCGGAAAAGTTTTCCGGCGGAGGCGCGACGGTGGTGGCCGGCGATGGTCGCCGGAGATGGTGGTGGGGCGGTGGCCGGATAATGTGGAGAGGGAGAGAGAATTAAGATGAGTGTGTGTGTGTGTTATTTGTATATGTGAAATAAATATATATAATTTTATATATATATTAAAACTTTAATTCAAAAGTGATAAGTTGAAATAGTTGAGGGTTTATTATGTAACTTTTTCATATACTTTTTGATAAAAGCGGTTCGGGACTCATTTGAGCGACTTAACGGATGATTCAACTCTTGAAACTTGCGCCATTGTTTTTCGAATCATTTTTCTGATAAAAATGAGTATTTACTTGATAATGTTTCATAAATATTTTATAACATTTAATAATATATCTGTTATTCATTTTGTGAACCGATTTCGTCTTGTCCGAAAAAAATTGGATTTCAACTCGAGTATTCGCGCAACGCTTTTAATTAAAATGATGACTAATTTATTTAATATTTTTATTAAATAAATACTGATAATTAAAAATAAATTTAATTGTTTTTGTGTGTCCGCGTTGTATATTGTTCGAAAAATGTTTGCGGTGCTGTTTTAGCCCTTTTCGGCTCGTTTCCAGGTCTCGGGCGAAACTGAAAAGTTGTCAGGAATGTCGTTTCACATCAAATTGCTTTAGAGTCCGAGCTGTGAAAACGTGCTTTAGATGGTCGTTCTTATAAGTCAAGCCAGACCCTAAAAGTCAAAGGATAAAATAGTTATCTAAAAATCCGAAAATTCTCAGATGTTACATTAAGTTCTTATACCTTCTTAGGATTCTCTTAGACTCAATCATCTCAATCTGATAATCTCTCCTATTATCCCTCGGTTTACTAGTCAATCCTAAATCTCTAAGTTACATGGTTTAGTCGGGCATCCGAGTATGATCCAAATCTCGACATAGCATCAAAACTCTAATGCTTTTGACAATACCAAATTGTCTTAGTTGTTTTTGTCCATGTGACCAATACTACAAGGGTATATGCCTCACATAACATATCTCATGTTTTACTCGAGCAACACAGTCTATGATTCACCTAACGACATCTACTCAAACTCTTTTTTCCAAACAAACTTTACTTGGCTAAGCACCTTATGTTCTTCCTTACTAGGAAGGTTATAATACCGATTCTAAAATTTCTTTTTTTTCATTCTAACCAAAATGGTAGGGTTTCAAGTTCACTCACTATATTGCATCAAATCTTTGTGTGACCTTACGGTGTTCCGCTTAACTACTTATCCTCCTATCATAATGGTAAAGTCGAGCGACCCGATTAAGTTCCAATCTCATGAATAACACATGTTAACTGTGCTCACAAGCACTGGGCATATCTATCTATGCAAGATGAAATAAGAAAACTACTATCCATTACCTTTTTCAAAATTTTCATACAAATTTTCTTCCTACTAACATCACTATGGCTTTGACTAAAGCCTAATCAGTTCACGTCTAACACTACTCTAAACTAGCAGGATCGTATCCCACACTAGCTGATGCTACTCAGTGTTGTGTTATACAAAAACTCTAACCAATCTCATACCATCTACCTCTCCCTACAGTCCTTCTCCTGCTCTAAGGCAGTAACATGACCTCTCATCTCCTGTAACTCACGCTGCAAGGCGGCCTGCTACACTAACATGTCATGAATCAGTCTATGGTCATCATATTCGGGTGTTAACATGCCCTGACCATGCCTCTAATGCCAGCACGGGCCTTTATAAAGCTCTAAATGTCATGGCAGTCCTCTCTTGCTCAAGCTCTAGACTCCCAAACATGTACCTATGTGAGAAAATCTTGTCTCTAACCACTCTTGGCTTAGTACATAGCTCTCCCTTATCCCTATCAATACCCGCAAACAGAGTGGGTGGCATCACGTCTAAACGATGAGTGTGGTCATGGAGTATACTCTAAGAAGCTCTAAATGTGCCCCTACCTCTATAAACTGGTCCTCATTAATGGAGATGGTGGCGGTTGGGGTAGCCACTGGTGAAACTATAGTTAATGGGACAGTCAATGATATCATTGGTAATGGAATAGGTGAATGGACGGTAGAAGGTGTTGGAGAAACAGGAAGTGAACCAGATGACCACTTGGGTGATGGCGGTGTCTGAGCGGGTGGTGCGGGTGGTAGATAAGAAGGAAAATCAATGTAAGCTATACCGTCCTCTGGGTCTATCCATGTAGTGAGTGTGGGCTGCCTAAGTGTCGACACTCTCTCTCGTCTCTCAGGATCTGGTATGGATCCAGAACCCTGTCCTACCTCAAACGTACTATACACCTGATCCTTGTCTACCGCTATCTCTCGGCGCCTAAACGCCCTATAACCCAATCCTAGAGGCTCACCCACAGCAGTCTCCACAACCAGGGTTGCCCGCTGTTGACCCTTAGGTATAGCCTCCTCCTTACTCCCCTCTTAACCAAGACCCTCCTCATCTAAGCTACGACCCTCATCATCTAAACTATGATCCTCATCATCTAACCCATGATCCTCATCATCTAACCCATGACCCTCATCCTTATTACTATCCTCCTCTCCTATTTCATCCTCCTCACTATCAGTATCTAATATGAGCTCAGACGTACCCCGGTACCTCTTCCGTACTAGAAAGGCCAGAGATGATAACAAAGATGGTTTCTCGTAAGAGGATCTATACCTCTTACGGAAAGTTGAATCTGACAAAGCCATTGCCTCTATCACTTTGGCCGAATGACCAGGGGGCATGACGGGCTGAGCACGCACGGTCATACGCGCAGTCCTACTATGAAATGAAGCACGGGTAGGTGTAGGAGTAGGTGAAACATAGGTGAGTGGATGATCGGGTGATAGTGGTGCGGTGGAATCCAAAGAAGCTGATGAATGGGATGAATCAGTCCTAGTACCTAACGGCTCAACAACCACAAACTCCTTGCCCATAAGGGGTATCCTAGAACCTAACGACTGTAACTCCTCTCCCTCATAGGGTGCCTCCTCTGGCCCTGACTCAGTATCAACTAACCTGGCCTGCCTAACCGCTACATAGAGGTCATCAGGTAAAGGAACGGGTACTTAGAAGCTCTAAGCTGCGTCAGCCTGGGTGGAAATGTCTGGGTCAACAAACACTAGGGTAAACATCGTGTGATAACACGATAAAAGGGCATAAATATCTCATAAGATATTATGATCCAAATTAACGGCATCATTATGCTTACATATACAAATCATCATAGCATTCGAAATTAGACGTTCGTAACCATATATATATATATATTTATATATATATCCTTATATATATATATATTAAATATGTTGGGAAAAATACGAACAACAAATAAACATCGACCAGGTTCGATACCGAACGGGCACTTCTGTTTATCATGTAAAGCACATAATTCGTAAAAGCATTCCCTTAGTTCATGTCGCTACCTGCGACGATTCCACTAAAACTCTTATGGCAACATGCACTACTCTAAGGCAAGCACAACCAACATCAATCAATCAACATTGTTATCCGCGATAATTCAAGGCATCACACACTACTACTACTAAGACAACATGGCAATCATAAAATCAATATGCTCTCAATCTCAACATTCACGAGTGTTCTTATCATTTCACATCCTATCATTTCAGGTGGTCTCATTTCTCATACATCCCTTCCCTCCTCTAACATAACTTTAAGAAAACTAACCCTATCATTTCATTGTCCTTCATGAATTAAGCATAGTTGGTCAGGCATGCGTAATTTAGGAGATACCATGAACTGTTTGGGCTAGTTAACTTTCATCATGTTTGAGATTTTATGAAAACTCTAGTTTGGTTATAGTTACATTTTTACAAAATTTCCTTTTTATAGAAACCAGCATTCTCTATAACCTGGCTCTGATACCAATCAGTCACACCCCGTTAGTGGCGGAAACATGGGAATGCGACATAATGATTTACATTGCACAACATACAAGATCATACCATACATTTGTTTAACAAAGATTATTTACAAAAGTTACAAATTCGCAACCTTGGAAAATGTTAAACAATTGTGTTTAAATAAACTCCCAATTTGTCCTCAACTTTAGTCCCCAACAGTCCTTAGTTATCTTTGTTAACAATGCAAACGTCAACAATAATGTTGGTGAGCTTGTAGGGTTTGACTCAAAACCCAATCGTTGTGCCAATATCTCATATAGTTGGACAATTATGCTATATGACAGTGAATATATGCAAACCAAACCCATGACTTAGCATCCTTGCTAATCATGTACTAAGACCTAACATCTCTGCTAGTCTTATTATCAAGGCGTACCAACACTCTTAGGGTCGCAACCCCGATGACATACCACACCTAAAGCCTACCGGCTAGAGCAAATTAGGGTGAAGAACACAACACTTGCCATGCCAAACATAGTACATGGAAGTAAGATCACATTACAAATATTCACATAGCAGTCATAAGCACATGTATTGTCCCAAAAACAAAAAAAAAGCACGTTTTGCATAGTTTAGAAAACAGCTCAAAACACATTTGAGTATCATTTTCCCCCAACAGAAAAACAGTAAAAAGTGGGGCTACGAGAACTCAGCTCAATAGCAACAGATAGCAACCGCACAAATCACAATAAAAAACGCACAAATAATCTCAACGTACGCTCAGCAGTACCCAGCCACGACGTAACATAAATTTTACCTCATAAATATTTGCACAAAGTTATCTTATTATATAAGCGTTCTTCTTTTACTCACACGAAATCCTTATCCATTTCACAAAACCTTTATCCTTATTTCCAAATTCGTATCCGCATTACAAAACCTTTATCCAAAAACATGGTTGTGTGGTGGTTACGCTAAACGACTCAATGCACTTGGGCTAAGTACGACATCGACACCGAATACTCAAAACGTAGCCAATAATGAAAATGAAGACAACTGACCAAATGGCCCAAGAAAATCAGACAAGAAATGAGTGAGAGTTCAAAGATCAAAATAAACGAATAAGCATCTCGAAGTCGATAGGATACATATAAGTACGTATATACTTATTATATATATATAATACAAATACTTTAAATAAAATAGAATAAAATATTATTTTATTATTATTTCATCTTTTTATCAGGCTGAGCAGAATAAGTATAAAGAAAATCATATCGTCTTATTATATTTGGGATTAAATCGTTTAATCTCATCACTTTATGCTTACAAAAGTCACTTTTTGTCTTTTAGTCAGTTGCACAAGTATTCATTTCAAAACATTTTATAAGTGTTTCATTTCCACAAAATTTTGACATGACCCGTTCGTTTATAAAAGACCTTCGAGGTTTTCAAACCTTATATTTCAATGACTTTAACGAGTTTCCGACTAAGTCCTAGCATCTCAAAGCGTTTAACCAAGCAATGTCCATAACCAATCGCATTGACCACTTTTCATTTTCATAAGTTTTTATAAATCCATTTGTAACACCCCCATTTTTACAATACAGCAGCAGAAGATAATCTGGGGTATTACTTCATGGATACAACAATCATAATCATAGAAAACAACTTTAAAAGAAAGAGACAGTTGTTGGAAAAATTTAGTATCATTAAATATAAATCAAGTTTTTTTTTTTACAAAATGCAGGTCCCAAAATCAAAATATCAAGTAGTAAATGATAACAGTTCAGCCACCTTCTTGACCATGCCACTAGCCATACCGCAAACTTTGCTCAATTACCTGGAAATAAACATGCTAGAAAGGGTCAACACAAAGGTTGAGGTGAAATTCATAGTTTGATAAGTAGTTTGAATACAAGTTATAGTGTGATAATCGTATATAACACAATTATTATGAAAAATGATATTGTATATTGAAGCACCCAATATTAATAATAATGCAACGAAACAATTATTCATAGTAACAAGTTGTTATTATCCCTGTTAGTTCCCAAGTTTATTCTTGTCTATGGCTGGTCGTGGTTTAGTCTGGTCTCATGGCACACAAACAGCAAAAAATTCAAAAAGCTGACAAGTGAAAATATATAACCAAAATATGATGATATATAATTAGCCCTAAATGTAATTCAAATAAGTGTGTGGTTACCTATCCATCTAACACAAACAGGATGTTCGTCAATCCCGAACGATCCATCCACAATATTTGTGTTCACACCGAAAGTGATTAATGGTCCATGATAATGAGGTCCTTTTATATTCTTAAAATAACTTAGACAATTTAGTGATAATTGTATTCAATTAGCATATAGCTTTGCAAAAGACACTTGTAATTCGTAAATTATAGCCTGTATAAAAGTCTATGAAAGTAAATCACATTTTATTAAGATAAACTATATGCAAAGAGTTTTTGTAACAAGCATGTATCCCCGCTCGCGGAGTTTATAAAACCATGTAAAATGAGTAAATGCGAGTTATGGAACTTCACCTGATAATAGATGTAAAGAAATATTCTGAAATGAAAGCTGAACGACCTTATCAATAATCATAAACCCGGGAATGTTGTATAGTAAAAATGAATAATAAACAACCCCGTTACGCAACCTTGAGTAAATATGTCAAGTCTTAAAGTATGTACTCTAGAACTTTAGTTTTAAAAGAGTTATAGTTTGATTGAAGAGTTAGGGAATTAAATAGAATCACCGGTCGGAGCAACATCAGTCAGTAAGATCTGTCAGTAAACGTATGAAGAGCTAGGACACATAAAAATCTGAACACCCAACAACTTAGTCAGAAATGTAATACCAAGATTAAACCTCTTTAAAAGAAGTCTCCCTATATTTTGTGGGTACAATATATCTCCGGATGATCGTTTTAAAAAGCGTTATTATTTAATAACCTGAGAAATGTTTAGAGGCATGAGAAAGCGTTAATTAAAGTTATGTTGGATAATGTTTTGAGCATGATTTTATACTTTTTCAAAATGTTACATTTTAGACCCTGGGGTTTGAAAATTGAAAATAGTCCTTGGAGTTTGCACTTTTACGACTTTGGTCCCTCAACTTTGAAAGATATGCCAATTAAACCTTGGACTTAGAAAAATTGACGATAATAGACCCCTATAGTTATAACTTTGATAAAATGACATTTTTAGTCCTTTTAGTTATAAGTTTCCGAAAGTTACGATATATACCCCTTGCATGGATTATAATTACAAAATATGTCCAAATTGCCATGCAAGCTTCTTTTAACATTTCAAAAGATATTTATAAGTTAGAATAAACTAAAATAAGAAGTTTTAACGTAACGCGAGTTTAAAATAACGATTTCGTTAGCCAGAAGCAAAACGGGTCCAAATTAGGGGTATTTCAAACGTAAAACGCGCAATGTTAAAGGCTAGGAAGTAAAACGGGTCAAATTAGGGTTTCAAAACGTAAACGCGCGGGTTTTAAGTTCAAATTCCTTCATTAATCAATAAAGTGGTTATTTTAACATTAGTTAAGCATGCTAGGATAGATTATAACAATATTTAATCATTATAACATTTAGTTTTAAGAAAAACGCGAAATTAGGGTTTCGGGTGTACGGTTTTGGATCAAAATGGAAAATGAGCATGAATTGAGTTATGAAACTTTAACAAGAGTATATTTAGGATCATATGAACATTATAAAAGTGTAGGAGCAGAAGTATAATATCCAGAACCTGGGTTTGAGCTTCAAGGAGCAAAAATGGTGGAAATGGGTCGTTTCGGGTAGTATTTCCACTCGTACGCCTTGTATCTTGTTCCCGGGGCTTCAAATCTTCAAAGATTTGCTTGATTGATCTTCTTAGATGATCCTAGGATCATAAGGAGCAGAGAAAGGTTGCTCACTTGGGTTATAGATAAGAGAGTTGGGTGCAAATTGGAATGAAGACATAAGGTCCCTATTTATACTAGTTTGAGACCAAGGAGGTTAAGTAACTCATAAGATCTGATGTGTGACACATAGGAGGCCTAGTGTAAGATGTGTTGAAGCTATAGAATGAGTTGTGAAGGCTAGGAAGCTAGTATGATGGTGTGGATACCCTAGATGGATGCCGCGGCTGTTGTGGTTTAAAAGAGACTCATGTGGCTTGATTTTTGACCAAGAAAAGGTATAATGAGGTGGGTAATCTTATTAAGGGTTTCTAGAAGAGTTTCACATAAGAACTTTGCACTTGTAATGGTTTAAAATGGGTCAAAATTGATGGTGAAGGGGTTCGGGCTGTTTTGGGGTTCGACTAGGGTTTCACAAGTTTTCAAGCTTTTATTTCGTGTGTACTTGATTAAGGATAGTTAATATATGTAGCCAAGGTCTGATATAGGAAGGATTAACAAATATTAGCAATTGGTTTGGGTTAAAACGGATTAGAATTGAAGAAATGAGGTCACGAGTTTGATTAGGGCATGTTTAAGGTTTTCTTGACTTTCTTGGTTTATATTTTGCATACTCTTGATTAGGAATGATGTAATACAGATCCTAGAGCTTAAATAAAGTATTATCAATGAAGTTTGATCGTTAGTTTTAGTTAAAATGGGCTGAAATTGAAAGAATAAGCCGTAGCTTGGAATTAGGGTTCATATAAGGCTTTTATGGTTTTCTAGCTTTGTAATTCTTGTACTATGTTGAAGCAAGGATGGTTAATGATGGATAAAGGTTTATAAACTCATTTTATGGGTCTACAATGACTCTTGGTTGCTTACTTGAGAATGAGATGGTCTGAAAATGAGTAAACGGGTCAAAATCACAATTAGGGTATAATTAGGGTTTCCTGGATTTATTTCTTGTGTAATTGAAGTAGAATGATGAAATGATGATGGAATGATGTTTGAAAATGATTGATAATGTTATAAATTAAGTTATTAAAACTTATTTGAGAGTTGGTTCAATGGATAAAAAATGAAGAAACGAGTCATGGTTTAGAAACTAGCTCGGTTTTAGGGTTTAGGGTTTTGAATTAGGGTTTTGAGTGTAAATATGTGTATGAAAGCTTATGAATAGAATAATTAGGGTTTACACATTGTATATTGAGTGTAGTAGCTTGTACATAAGTGATGGTGAAGAAATTAGAATGAAAACGGAGGTAAAATGGCTATTTTAGATGTCATGCTTAATGACTTGTACATTGAGATTTTAGAGACTTGTACTTTGACTTGAAGAGATTTTATATTTCAAATGAGATGTTATATTGCTTGTACATATGATTTAGTGGCTTGTGCATTCACTTTAGATATTAATCATTCATGGAATTAGGGTTTAGAGGCATACGATAACGGTTTAAAGCCCGTTTTGATATAACGTTGCGAATGGTACATTATAGGAATAATGTACTTTGTAATAAGGATATGATGATATTGACTTGACATATTATGATGTTTTCTTGACATATATGAAGACATAATGGCCATAGATAGGTTGCGTGAGCTTGTCTACTTTAGTTATGCGAGTTACATGACATACTTAGATATTGACAATGCAAGTAATGTAATAAAGCGAAAAATTTCCCCGTATAATTGTGATCATAGTAAAATAGGTTGATGAAAATTCTTGGGTTGTTATAGTCTCCACCCCTTAAAGAAATCTCATCCCGAGATTTAATTGAAAGTTATAGTGGTATTGTTTAGAGATAGGTACTGGGTATGAATTTAGGTTAATCAAGGTCACAAGTTCACGTGTGTGATGCATTTATAATTATGTTGCGCACCATAATTATAATTACCTCCTTTCACACGTCTACTTATTTTCCAAGACCACACCTCTTGATGATAGAAAATAGAATTTCTCCAGATCCTGATAGAACCTGGGTGGATGGAATACGTTGCGCCACTCAGATCGTAAGAAATCGTTATTCATTAACCTTTAAAAGTCAACATCAAATAAGAATGCTATCACAAGTCTTTGTCAAAATTTTCATACCTAGTGGTATTGAAATCATTTGACATTGCATAGATTCTTGTGTGTTTCCTTGTTATTACGTTGCAGAATATAACAGAGAATTTTTAGTATACGAAGATCATGGAATGAGTGATGTTAAGGAATGATTATGAATTTGTAAGAGTGTTGCTAATCATGTGAGATATAGATTTTTGGAATGAATGGATGATGAAGGTAATAATGATAATGAAGGTAATAATGATAATGATTAAGGAATTGTTTGTACAAATGGATTGAAAGAAACTTGTTTGTACATATGTTATATACTTAAGCCTATTTATTTATAATTAGTCACTTACAAAAAGAAGCGTTCAACTCCTTGTAACTGAGAATTTATAAATTCATAGTTCAGAGATTTATAATTTCCTTATTCAAATGAAGAAGCATTCTAATTCATTTCAATAAGATGATCATAAATCGTCTTACCTAAACATAAAAACATGATATAGAAACGGTAATGTGTAGAAAATGATATGATCATGAATGGTTAGATAGTATTGAGATGTTGATTGTACTGAAGCCCATATAATCGAGGATGAAAATTTATGTTGCAAAGGTATGAGGAGAGTATTCAGAGTTTGAACATGATAGAATTGACAAACAATGTCGAGTTTTGATACCACCAGATAACAAGATGTAACGGAATTATCACTTTATTATTTCATGGATAACTTTACATACGAACTTTACATATGAAAAAGAGTTGATACTTATGCTAAGTATCTTGTAGTAGGATAAAAGTAACAAATGACAAGGATTGTAGCTTGATGATTAGGGTTTTTAGATTGAAGAAGATTCTGATGAGAGTTGAATATCCTCGAGAGTTGTTTCTAGGGTAGAAATCCTAAAGTGAACAAAATTAAGCTCATCCCTAAGTATGTTTTCCTGTGGCCCTGTTGTTTGCTTTTGAGCACTGATTCGCATAATGTCCTTTCTTTCCACAGGCATTACAAGTTACGGATACCGTTTGTAGATTAGTTCTAGTGGTTGATCTTTTGTTTCTGCAGTTCTTGGTCAGATGTCCTATCTTGTTGCAAGTCCGACACTTGACAGTACAAGGACCTATGTGATGTAGGGTGCACCTTTCACACAAGGGACGATTCCCAGTATACCCATTGGTAGCAGTATAAGTCCTGAAGGTTTCTTGCTTCTTGTTCTGCTGCTGGTGGTGATCATTGTTACGGTTGTTATTGTTATAGTTATTCTGATAGTTGTTGTTGACGATGTTCCCTTTATCCTCAAGCTTTCGTTTGTGATCATTGGTTTCTTGCACGGAATCACGCTTTATTATCTGATCCATTAACCTCTGGGATATGTTGATGGCTTCCTCCAAAGTTTGAGGCTTTGAGGCAGTAACATTTCCTTCAATGCTTTGCGGTAGTCCCCCGATGAAAGCTTCCATAAGTTTCTCAGAATTCGGCACCATGTTTGGACATAAGATTGCTAATTCTTGGAATCTTCTAATATAAGTCTTGAGATCACTTCCATTTACAGTTAGACCATAAAATTCATCTTCCATTTTCTTGATCTCAGTTCGAGGACAGTACTTGTTTGTCAGAAGCCTTTTTAACTCAGTCCAGGTGATTTGATTAGCTTGCTCTATTCCCATAGGCTGGGCATGTGCATTCCACCAGGACAAGGCATCATCAGTTAAAGTACCAGTAGCAAATGTTACTCTGTCTTCCTCGGCACACTTGCTACGAGAAAACACTGACTCAGTACGTTCAAACCAACGGATCCAGCGAATAAGGCCTACTGCTCCTTCCGTACCATTGAAGTAGAAAGGTTGACAGCTGATAAACTCTTTGTAGTTTCCCGTTTTTACTGCAGGAGTTCCAGTAAGATTATTGGGATTACTAGCACTTGCTATGGCAGCAGTCTGTGCTTCCACGGCTATAGTAAGATCAGCAATCAGTTGCCGGATGGCATCTAAAGTTATGGCTGGTGTTTCGGATGTTGACGTCCTTTTGGGAGGCATTCTATCAACATAAGATAACACGTAGTAAGAATGATATCACAAGTATTGAAAGGTAATGTTTAAAGAAAATGTGATGTTTAAGATGCTTAAAGAGAAATGCTTATTTTTGGAATTTAAGCACTTAGAAGTTATGGTATGATTCATGGAGACGGAGATAATGATACAAATGATGGAGATGATGATGAAAGAGAGAGATAAGTTGGAAATAATAAGGTATGAAATGGGATTGCCTTTATAAATAACTTGCCTTTTTACTGTACATAGTCAAGATTTGATAAGCGTTTTTATTTATACCACACATCCCGTGACTAGGATAAAGCTAAAACTTGTTTAAGAGTTTGTTGATTCTAAGCTGGTAGATGACATCCTAAAGATCCTCCTAATCTGTTTGGTGATGAGCTTGGATTTTCTCAATGATTTGTTTAAGATCAGAAATTCTATAGTAAGCAAAGGCAATCTTATCCTTTTTCCCTAACCATTTCTTTTGAAGTTTGATAATCTGAGTACGGATTGCCTTAAGGGTTATAGTGAGAAGATGGGGGGTGCGAGTTTGAATGAACACAAATGAGGTCTATTTATACCCATTTGAAGTAGAAAGGAGTAAGCAAAGGCTATGATCTAGTCTTGACATGTAATAGGTCTAGTGTATGATGTGTCTAAGCTAGAAAATCAATGGTGGAGGTCTAGGATAGTAGATTGATGAGGTGTTTGTGTTTGGAGCTTTCCGCGGCTAAAGAGAGAAAAAGATAGGCCATGTGCTCTCATTTTTGACCAAAGAATGGTATAATCTGGTGAATAACCTGCTTGAGGGATTCTAGAAGAGGTTCACATAAGTTATTTTCACTTGGAATGGTTTGAAATGGGTCAAAATTGAGTATGAAAGGGTTCGGGTCTATTTTAGGGTTCGACTATGTTTTCACAAGCTTTCAAGTCTTTATTTCATGTATAAATGATTAAGGATAGTTTATACATGTAGCCAAGGTCTGATATAGGAAGGATTAGCAAAGATTAGCAATTGGTTTGGGTTAAAACGGATTAGAATTGAAGTAATGGGGTCACGGGTTTGATTAGGGCATGTTTAGGGTTTTCTTGACTTTCTTGGTTTATATTTTGCATACTCTTGATTAGGAATGATGGAATACAGATCCTAGAGCTTAAATAAAGTATTATCAATGAAGTTTGATCGTTGGTTTTAGTTAAAATGGGTTGAAATTGAAAGAATAAGCCGTAGCTTGGAATTAGGGTTCATATAAGGCTTTTAGGGTTTCCTAGCTTTGTAATTCTCGTACATTGTTGAAGCAAGGATGGATAATGATGGATAAAGGTTTGTAAACTCATTTTATGGGTTTACAATGACTCTTGGTTGCTTACTTGAGAATGAGATGGTCAGAAAATGAGTAAACGGGTCAAAGTTACATTTAGTGCACAATTAGGTACATTTAGGGTTTCTCGGATTCGTTTTACGTACAAATGAAATAAGATGATGAAGTAATGATGAAATAATGATTGATTAGGATTGATATGATTGTAAAATAAGTTATTGCAACTTATTTGAGTGTTGGTTAAGGTTTAAAATGGATTAAAATGAAGAAACGGGTCATTGTGTAGTATTTAGCTCGGGTTAGGGTTTCTGACTTTTGAATTAGGGTTTTGAGTGCAAAAAGATGTATGAAAGCTTATGAATGGAATATTTAGGGTTTATATATTGTAAGATGAGTATAGTAGCTTGTACATAAGTGGTGGTGAAGAAATTGGAATGAAAATGGAGGTAAAATGGCTATTTTAGAGATCATGCTTAATGACTTGTATATTGAGCTTTTAAGGACTTGTACCTTTCTTTGGATAGAATGTATATTCATATGAGATGTTATAATACTTGTACATATGCTTTAGTAGCTTGTGCATTCACTTTAGATGTTAATATTTCATGGAATTAGGGTTTAGAGGTATACGATAACGGTTTAAAGCCCGTTTAGATATAACGTTGCGAATGGTACATTATAGGAATAATGTACTTTGTAATAAGGATATTATGATATTGACTTGACATGTTATGATGTTTTCTTGACATATATGAAGACAAGATTGTCATAGATAGGTTGCGTGAGCTCGTCTACTTTAGTTATGACATACTGAGATATATAAGTAATGTAATAAAGCGAAAAATTTCCCCGTACAATTGTGATAATAGTAAAATAGGTTTTGCATTTGATGAAAATTCTTGGGTTGTTATAGTCTCCACCCCTTACAGAAATCTCGTCCCGAGATTTAATTGAAAGTTATAGTGGTATTGTTTAGAGATAGGTACTGGGTATGAATTTAGGTTAATCAAGGTCACAAGTTCACGTGTGTGATGCATTTATAATTATGTTGTACACCATAATTATAATTACCTCCTTTCACACGTCTACTTATTTTCAAGATCATACCTCTTGGTGACAGTCAATAGAATTTCTCTAGATTCTGGTAGAATCTGGGTGAATAAAATACTTCGATTTACGGAACCTGTGGGTTATGGTCTACTTCTGCTATGCCACTCTAATCGTAAAGAATTGTTATTCGTTAACCTTTAAAAGTCAACATCGAATAAGAATGCTATCACAAGTCTTTGTCAAAATTTTCATACCTAGTGGTATTGAAATCATTTGACATTTTATAGATTACGTTGCAGAATATAACAGAGAATTTTAGTATACAAAGATCATGGAATGATTATGAATTTGTAAGAGAGTTGCTAATTATGTGAGATACAGATTTTTGAAATGAACAAATGATGAAAGTAATGATGATAATGAAGATAATGATGATAATGATTAAGGAATTGTTTATACAAACGGATTGAAAGAAACTTGTTTGTACATATGTTATATACTTAAGCCTACTTATTTATAATTAGTCACTTACAAAATGAAGCGTCCAACTCCTTGTAACTGAGAATTTATAAATTCATAGTTCATGGATTTATAATTTCATTATTCAAATGAAGAAGCGTCCTAATTCATTTCAATAAAATGATCATAAATCATCTTACCTAACCATAGAATCATGATATGGTAATGTTAGCCGTGTATTTATTAAAGTGATGGTCATTAAATATTCCCGAGCCTTGTATAAGTAAATCGTAGTTTACGGG